>RJWJ010000065.1:407487-487221 GCA_004363605.1 Indri indri
TGAACGATGCCTTGAGGTTTCATTTCTCACTTTGCATTCTCTCTGCACTGCCTTTAATATCTACATATTCTTGACAGAACATTTAAATCACTAGTCTATACATCTCCCCTGCACTTTCAGGGATTGTAGCTAACTGCCTGGCGGATGTTTCCATTGGATGTCACGGAAACCTCACATTTCGTACGCTCAGTACTGAGCTTGTTATCTCAGCTCTGCCCTGGCAACACCCTCACACGCATGCACCACACAGTTGTTCGGCCTCATCTGTTCTATTTCAGTGAAAGACATGGCAGTTCAATTGGAAATCTTGGAAACATCTTTGACTCCAGTGCCCTTCCCCACGTCCAAACGAGCACTAATGGTGTCAGTTCTACCTCATAAAGACTTCCTGAATTTTTATGTTTAGCCATTCCAGACCATCAAATCTTACTTATATTTTTGCAACAATCTCTTAGTTAGCCCCCCTACTTCCAAGCTTTGTCTTCTTGCTTTCTCTGCCATGATACCAATGTTTTTTTTCTAAAATGTGGACCTGATGTGTCAATTTCCTGCCTCAGCTTTCCATGAGTTTCTATTACAAGTAGCATGAGGTTTAAATTCCTTGCAATGGACTTAATAAAGAAAAAATTGGAGTGGGAACTATTAGAAAAGGTTTAGACAAGAAGATAATGAACTTAGGGTTTTCCACACTTTAAAGAACATGTAACTTTACTCATCCTCTGACAAAAACATTCTCATGAAATAATCATATTAGTTAACTATACTATAGGAGGAATTTAAATCAGTCTTATATCTTTCCCACAGGTGATTGCTTTCTAAGCCATGTCTACTGTCACTGATATGAGGGTAAGTGTTTTCTTTTGCATGGAGTTCTTCCAATGTTCGTGACATCATATTATTTCCTTCACTGTTACTTTAGAAATAGAAAGTAGAGAACCTTTGGATCCCTAGGGACTGCCTTGAACCATTATAGATCTGTAATTCCCATATATAAAAGCTTTTTTATCATAAACATCTTAATAGATCTGTGGCAAATTATGACAGCTAAACTTATTCTGGTCTGACATTAAGCTATTTCTTGTTCTTTATTTATCCTACCCTGTGTGGATATTCACACACTTCACTGTATAAATATTAGTGTATTTGAATGGGGTGCTGCCCCAGACTCTGGGGCATGATATAATATACGACATATGCACAGTATTACCTTTCCAAGATATGAACACCTCCGAAATCTAAAAGGCATTGAGTTAAGAATTCTGAGCTTGTACTAACTTTAATTTAGCACATCAAGGACTATGAAACTTCAGATTTGCAAGATTTATTTCCGTAAGAAGAAAGTAGATCTCTTGCTTTAATATAAGACTCACTGAAAGAATGTGTTTAAAAGTAATTTTACTTTTAGAGAACAAATTGATGTGTACATTTTCAGAATTTCCATTCTACACAGTTAGGCTGACATCAATGCCTTAGAGGGTCTAACTCTCTCGCAGTTTGTCTTAGCCTGGCAATTGTGACTCAGACAATTAATGCCACATTCGCTGACTTAGTCAACAAAAACCTTATAAATCCTAATACAGTTTAATACAGGCATTGGGTAATCCAAGTGATTCTGAACAATGATCTCTCAGAGTTTCTGGATTACCAAGGATCAACTATTTCAGAGCCTAGAAATGTCAGTCTCAGGGAAGTAAATGGATACACCTGGGGGCTGAGACAGTGTTCTTAGTGCCCAGCTGGGATAACAAAGCTTCAGGAAAGTTCACCACCTCTGCACGTGTGTGGTCTTCCAGGCACCCACAGATTTGCGTCACAGTTCCTGCCTTTCACTCATTATAGATAAAATTGTATATCTTGGCCCAACTTTACCCAACACACACTTTATTCTGCTCTGGTGCTTACACAGCAATTAGAAATTTCCAGGGCGATACCTTCTATTTCCTGCTACCATTACCACCCTTAACCCATGCTATATGAGCTTTTATTCAAGGGCCATTGAAACGCAGTCACCAAGATGCCAGGAGAGATGACCAGTATGCTGTAGTTTAAATAAAATAATCCATTGTAACCAAAGGTCCTCAAGTGATTTATGAATATTGATAAAAATTCATATAGACCTTCTTGACAAGTTTTTTTTTTATTTTTAAGAGATAAGTCTTGCCATTAAAAAAATTTTTTTTTTAAAGAGATTGTGTCTCATTATGTTTCCCAGGCTGGCCACAAACTCTTGGGCTCAAGGGATCCTCCTGTCGCAGCCTCCTGAGTAGCTGGGACTACAGGTGCTCACCACAACACCGGCTTCCCTGAGAAGTTTGTAAAATCTTCTACTAAAGATGTTTTTAGGTTTTCATGCTTTAGGAGGTTTCTTTTAAATATGGAAAAAAAATAAAAATTTGAAGTTAAAACATGCAAAACTAGCTGTGTTTTATGTTCATGCTGTAAAAAGAGAAGTTTTTATACTGCATGTGTTCAATGACTTTCCCCCAAATGTAAACTAATATTCCCATTAAAGAAAATAAAGAAATTGAATGATGCAACTGTCTTATTCCTTAAATTGCAAAAATTAAGCACTTTTACCCTGATAAGAAAATCACACACACAAAAAGTTGGATTCTAATCTATAGAGTCTGGAATTGGTTTTTATGGTCTCTATAATAAATTCTTTGTCTCCCAAGGGCTTTTTGTCAATTATTTGTTATATACAGAAATGAATGTTTGCTGTTATTATTGAAGCAATGTTAACTGTTGTTTTAGGTTTTGTTTTGTATTTGTTTTATAAGAGGATCCACATTCTAAAGAAAACTATGCTGCTTAAGTTATTGCCAACTTTATGCTTCATGAAATCATTTTTATAGCATTATGAAATATGACATAAATATCAAGAACTTAAAAGCTTCAAATGGCTTAGACTTTCTAATTAATTAAATGATCTCTGTTGTTACTAACATTGAAAGCCTTGGTTCAGAGCTCTTCTTTCTCTTACATACTTAAAACTTTGCCCTTAAAACTTTTAAGAGACCTAAGCTCAAATAAACATTTAAATAAATCTGAGAGAGATTTGTCTGCTACAGTTTTCTTGTTGAAGTCACTTTATGTGAACATGGAGCAGACATCCAGTATACCTTGTGGACTGCTCAAAGTGACTTTGGCTCAATTGCGTTGAGATTCACATTTCCACATTTGGAATCAGGTTTTAGCCCACAGTAGAATATTTAAAACAATTGTAAAACAAATGAGCAATAATGAAAAGAAATATCAGATTATTTTCTTGGCTTGAAATAGATATAAAAATGCAAATTTAATCATATAAGGTAATCCTGTAAATGTTGCTAGTTGGTGGCAATCATACAAATTAAGATCTCTTCAGCATTCATGGTAGCTATATGTATGAACCAAACTCACTGACATAATAAAGATGATATAGGGCGTGTGATTGAGTATTATTGAAATCAGATTTTAGTTCTCAGTGATGATGATTTGGAAAAACAGTAATTAAGGAAACTCTAATCCATGGCTAAATAACACAATCAGATTAATATAGAGTCTTCAGAGTGTTTGTAATCAGTGACCATAATACTCAAGGCTTTCAGGAGCATAACATGGAGAGGGTACAATATTTGTAAAAAGGCTTAAAAGGTATTTAAATCACTTAATTATGGCTTAAGTAAATTTGTGTTCATTAAGTAAGAAAAGCTCACATTTGTGCTTTTTCCATTGACTAATTTAGCCAAACAGAGATGGGTGGAAGAAAGCTTCTCTTCAATGCACGATGCTCTCATCTAACATAATTCTAGTGATCAGAAGAAGTCAAGAAATAGGTTGTGGTCACATTTTAAAAATGAGGATGATATTTTGTTTGCCCTGAATAGACTCAGGAGAAAATAGTTTGTGTAGGGCTTGAAACTGAGTCAGTTCTGTGTGGTTTACATGTAAGAAACCATAGGAGAAATAAGTGCTAGCTGTGATACATATGTAGAATTTATTACAAATGAAGTTGGGTAAGAAAAATAATAACAGAGAGTATTGATGTAGAAAAATCCTCACTTATGAGGTTCAGATGTGAAACCTAGGTGCTTTGCCCTTTAAGGCTTTTGGCTTTAAAAATACTAGTTTATGGTATGTAGTTTTAGGAGGAGCCATTCAGAGAAATGGTATTCACTGAGTGGGTTTGTAAAGGAAAAATAAAGACACTATGAAGTGAAAGTACCATCCACTAGGCACTGAAGGCCAATTTCAATGAGAAATAGTTTCGAAAGGTAAGTTATGTGGCCTCCAAACAGATACAGAGATGTGTAGGAGGGGAGTCCGCCTTAGATTTCCCAGGGTTGCTTATCTTCCCTGGGTCACACTTGCCAAATTTGTAAGATGTAAATAACCATAAAAAGATATAACTGACTGAATAGAGATTTCCTGAGCAGATTATCTCCAGGTTCCTTACAACTGGGAACCATAAAATAACAAGGCTCTAGAATCGAGAATAAAATGAGCATTTGATAAGAGATGGATAACTGAGTGATTGTTTCTGATAAAAAGGCAATTAGGAGTAGAAAGAATACTTACACATTGTGATTATTACTTGAAATAGTACAGAAGAAAATGTAACAAAAGAACATTGTTTAACCTAATCTTCAGCAAGGAAATATCATTTGCACTGAAAATACAGACTAAAGAATTAGGGATAGGATTCATTCCATGAGCAAGAACTACCCTATGAGACTCAGGCGAGGGAAAGAATGATTTTTGGAGAATCTAAAAGACCAGTTTGCTGAAATACAGAGTGAAGAAAGTGTGTTAAGAGATATTAAGAATATTATAAAGCAATTAAATTGAAAATACTGTCAAATATATGACATAGCCTTAAGCAAAAATTGTATATATTTTTGTTCATAGATTAAGTTATGCATTATGGACGCAAGGACTAGAAGAACATATATTAAAATGAAGAGTTGCATAAGGGCTGTGAAATTATGAACTCCCCCCTCCTCTCTCTTTTTAAAATTTGCCTCTTAGCAAACCTGCTTTGGTGGCGTGTATACTACAACTGGAACAATACAGAAAAGATGAATGTGACCCATGAGTAAGAATGACACACAAATTCCTGAAATGTTTCATATTTTGGATAGATAGGATTAGAAAATCACCATTTGACAATCATCATGATAAAAATTAATTCAAGCAAGAATCACCGAAAGACGCTGAAAGTGGCAGGTGAAAGTTTGAGGAATAACGGTATTTATGGTCTCAGTTGTGTACATTTCTATTATCATGTATTAAATTTTTTTACTCAAAATTCTTAAAAGGGCTTTTTTTGGATGAAATTCTGGCTGACGCATTTATTAGCACATTATCTTGAGTAATCTATAGCATAACTTAACTAATAACTTTAAGTATGTCTCCAAAAGAATGGGTCTGTCAAGTTTTGTGTGGATAGAGACATTTGAAAGTGGCAGGATAGAGTTTCACAACAGCTACAGAACAGTTACAGCAGGCAAGAAGACAGAGAGTGAAAAAGGGAATATGTGAGCCCTCAAAACAGGTGAGAGAGATACTGAGGGCTATGCTTAAGTACCAGTGCCCTAGAGAAAAAGACCCATGGTCATCTGATTGATGACAAAGATTCTATTATAATCCAGAGAAGAGAAATAATTTTTTAAAATAGCGGCAATGGATCACTGGATATTCCAATAGGGTGAAAATG
The DNA here is from genome assembly GCA_004363605.1 of Indri indri. Lineage (NCBI taxonomy): Eukaryota > Metazoa > Chordata > Mammalia > Primates > Indriidae > Indri > Indri indri. The sequence goes on from RJWJ010000065.1 coordinate 413,186, forward strand.
AATCTCAACTTCTATTTCATTCCCTACACAAAAATCAATTCCAGATGGATTGTAGACCTAAATGTTAAAAGTTAAAATAATAAAAAGCCTAGAAGATAACATAGAATAATATAACTTTCGTAAACTTGCAATAGCAAAACTGTGTAAACATCTCACAAAATGGGTATACATAAAAGATTGAAAAATTGGACTTTGTTAAAACTACGAATATCTCATCACAAGATACCATTAAGAGAATGAAAAGCAAGCCACAGAGTGGGAAAAGATATTTGCAGTACATATTTCTGACAAAGAACTCATAGGCATGATATATAAAGAACTCACAAATTGATTTTATAAAAAGACAATACAATAGGAAAATGAGAAAAAGACTTAAATGGACACTTTGCAGAAGAATCTTCAATAAAAGCCAATAAAAATATGAAAAGCTGCACAGTATTAGTAATCACGGATATGCAAATTCAATCCAAAATGGAGCTATTACTAGCCACAATCAGAATTGTGGTAGTATTAAGAAGTATTGCAAGTATTTGGAGTAATAGAGAATGCCTTCCAGTACTGGCAGGAGCTTAAATTGATAAAACCAGTTTGGCACGTTGGAAAGCCGTCAGTGTGTGCTGAAACTAAACATACACCAAGGCTTTGATCCATTGCAGCATTATTTATAATAGTTCCAAACCAGAAATAAATTAAATCATTAAACATATAACGGATAAATAAATGGTGTTATATTCCTAAAATAAAATATGATATGGCAACAAAAAGGACAAATTTTTCCTTACTGTTTTCTCCTTTTTAAACACTTTCATCAGAGATCCTAGTGTATTTGGGTTTCTAGATTTTCCAGTCTTATTTACTGTACCCAAATCTTTGCCACTATTTTTCTGCTTAATAACAGTTCCAAATTTGGAATATAAAGTAGAAAAATTAGTGTTGGAATTCAAAAAATTAGCATTTGGGATTAATGTAAAAATAAATATAGTTTATTATTTTGCAAAGTTTAATAATACATTTTGGATATGCTGGTTAGTGGTGACAACCATTGCGTATATAATGAAACGTATGACTCAATAATGTTGTTTTAATTAAAATTTACTAAGTGTTCATTGATGGCAGTAGTTATCCTGTTAGTGTATCTCACAAGAGACTCATCTATTAAATTGTTTTCCATATATCTGTGAATGTTTATTTAATGCCTACACTTTTCAGTACTGGGAATACAGGGAAAAACAAAAGAGATTCCTGTCCTCATGGAATTTATAAATTAGCTAACTGGTCTGACAATAAGCAGTAGAACAATAACACTGTTTGAGCTGCATCCAAATGATGTGCCCTCTGTGTACACAGCTGGGACAGAAAGAAGAGCAGCAGCCCGAGGAGCAGAAAGACGGAGGCGTGTTCAAGAAAGAACGAAGTCTGTGTGGCTGAACGGGAGAGGGCAAGGGTGGCACCGTGGAAGACGGTACCAGGTACGTGGCAGGGGAAGCTCATTCCAGATCTTAGGAGTCATGGTAAAAGCCTGGCTGTTATTTCGAATGCAATGGAAAGTCATTCAAAAATTCTAATTGAGAAACTGACAAGATCTTATTTATATTTTACAAAGGCTAACCCGGTTGTTGTGTGAAGGACAGTTTGTAAGGATGCAACTTTTGAAGCAGGGAGATCCACCCTACACAATTTCTCTAATCCAGTTATTTCTGGAATCCACTCCGTTCAGATTTTTCTCTTCTACCGCTCCATGGAAACTTTGTCATGATCATCCATGACCTCCACGTTGCAAAATTTAAGGACCATTTCTCAGTCCAACCTAGCTCGTCTCAGAAACAGCATTTAGCAAAGTTCATCACTCTCTCCTCCTAGAAACCAATTCTTCAACTGATTCTAGTGTATTTTTCTTGCTCTATATGCACTCATGTCTTAATGATCTCATCTCATCTCATTGTTTTAAATAACTATCTGTATGGTAGTGATCCTAGATTTATGATTCCAACCTACATTTCCCTCCCTCCCTCCAAACTCCAGGCCTGCACTTCCAAGACCCAACTAGATATCTTCTCTTGCATTCTATTATAAAATGCCTTATAGATATTGGAAACTTAACATGCACTCTTCCCATCCATTTCCTTCAGAAACTTCCTTTCCCACACACTTACGCACTTCAGATGATGGACACTCCAGTTCCTCAATCTAAACTCTTACTGTTGTTCTTTCTCTTACATCCCCGATCCAATGCATCAGCCAATCTAGCACCCAACATCTTTCCTCTTGAATTAGTACTGCCATAACCAAAGCTACCACCACCTCACTTGAATTATGGCAACAGCCTCCCCAGGAAAGCTCTCTACTTCTACACTTTATCCACGTTAATTTATCCTTGGAACATCTAGAAGGATCCTGTTAAAGTGTAATTTGAATCACATCGCTTCTCTGTTTGAAACTCTACTAAGTTTTCTCATCTTACTCATAGGAGGAGTCAAAGTCATTACACTGTCTTTGATGGCTCCACCCCTTCTGGCCTCAGTACCTTTCTGACTCCTACTACTCTCTCCCTAACTAACCTTGCACCAGACAAACCAGCCTTTTTTGTTTTCCTTAAACACAGACAGCTAATCTTGGCACCTGTTATTTCCTCTGGTTGGTATATGCTTTTCTCTCAACTTTAGGTCTTTACACAAATAATACTTTGTCAGGGAAGCACATTCTCTGATCGCACGATTTAATTTTTTCCACTTCTGACACTCACTTTGCCTATTCCCTGCTTTATTGTTCTCTGCGGCATGTACTATCACGCAACAGAATGCACCAAATTCAGTTTGTTAGTTTGCTGTTTATTTATTTGTCATCTGCCTCCCTCAACTAAAGTGAAAGTTTTATGTGGAGAAGGAATTTTTCTGTTACATACCACGTTGTATTCCCAGTGCTTTGAAGAGTGTCTGGAAAACAGGAGGTTCTGATAATGTATTTGTTGAGTCAATGACTAGGAACAAAAATTTTACAGCAAAGAAAGCAGTGATTGGACATGGAAGGGGTAACCATAGCCATTATGTTTTACAGAAGGTGAAGGGGTTGATGAAGATGAAGAGAGGGGAAACTGGCTTCTGATACTATATTCTTTGGTTAAGTAAAAACAAAGGCAAGAGATACGATTCCGAGTGTAGGCATGTCTGTCATTCTGGAGTATAATGATGGGGGACTATTTCTCTGATTGCTACCATGTCTTAGGGAAGTGTATGGCAGGACCTTAGCCGAGAGGAATTATTTGTAAATTCTTAAAAATCATAGCCTTGCTCTTTTAGGATTAAAAGTCATACAATAAGACATAGCAAAAATTTAAATCAGTGGGAAAAGATATTTTCAAATGATGAGGTAAAATTACGTAACAGCAGCATGAAGGAGCGAAACCTATTTCAAATTACAGTGAGGCATATTTATAACTGCAGTGCGGAGAAATTTGCCTTGGGCTATTGCAGTAGAAGTTATAGAAGTAAAGGAAGGAAACAAAACTTTTCTGGAACTGTATCATTTAGAAATAATGTTAATTTTGTAATTATTTTTAGTCGATGTTACATATCTTAATCTGCTTGGGCTTCCATAACAGAATACCACAGACTGGGTGGCTTAAACAACAGAAATTTGAGTCTCACAGTTCTAGGGGCTGAGTAGGCCAAGGTCAAGGCACCAGATGACTCCAGTCCCGGTGAGGGCTCTCTCCCTGGCTTGCAGATGGGCACCTTCTTGCTACATCCTCACATGGCCTTTCCTCTGTGCTTTCACAAAGAGTGAGAGAGAGGAGAGAGAGAGAGAGCAAGAGAGCGAGCGTGAGTGTGCATGCAAGCTCTCTGGTGTCTCTTCACACATGGGCACTAATCTTATCTGGCCAGGACCTACCCTCATGACCTCATCTAATAGTAATCATCTCCCAAAAGCCCCATCTTCAAATACCGCCACGTTGGAGGTTAGGACCTCAACATATGAATTTGGGGCAGGGGGACACAAACATTCAGTCCATAACATTATTCCATAAAATTTGGTGGTAACTTATACACATAGATATACTCAAAACAGGATAATCAGGAAAACAAAAAGAGGGAAAGAGAAGAGAAATTACGGTTAGCGGGAACCCTGTCTTGAGTTGATTATTCAGGTGCTGGTGTTAGCTCTGTTTTCCTAGAACCTACAACAGAAGAAAAAACAAGTTGAGGTAAAAGAAAAGAAAAGTAGTAGGAGGAAAACAAGAAAGATGAGGAGATAAGGAGGATGAGCACAAGAAAGAGCAGGAGGAAGAAGAGGAAGGAAGATACAAATTAATTTTTAGAAACAAACTTTTAATATTGCCATTGAATTCAAGGACGAATATATTCTAAAGTGGGGACTTACATTTGAAGTGTTGGGAAAAAATAAATGATCTTAACCAGTTGGGGACTCAAACTAAATGGTTTAAATGAACATTTCTTATGGCCATTCTTACCAATACTTGTGTTGAGTACTACTGTAAATTTCAACTCAGAGCAGGTTTTTTTTTTAAGCATCTGAGATAATACGGTCCAAGTATTTTACTTCATGATGACTTAATACAAGAATAGTCCTCAGGGAGTCTAAAGAAAAGGTTAATTAAATTGTTTCTCTGACATATTCTTACATATCACATGTTTCAAATGGCCTTCAGCAGAATTTCTCATTATGTTGAGAAAATTTAAGATCTAGATTTGTGGGATTACCTGGAAGAGTCAGTCTTCTTATTCCTAGATGTAGCCAAGAAACAAATTAAAATTAACAAAATTAATCCTTCAAAGGAAACATAAAAACATGGTTAAGCAATTAAGGCAAAATTGTTTGGAAAACATCATTATTTAGCATAAAGTTGACAGATTTATTCTAAAATACATGTGTACATTTTGTAGTGATGGGGTCTCACTATGTTGCCCAGGCTGGTCTTGAACTACTGAGCTCAAGCAATTCTCTCACCTCAGCCTCTCAAAATGCTGGGATTACAGTCATAAACCACTGCATCCAGACTAAAAGATTTTTAAATTTAGTTAAAAGAGAATGGCATGACTTTCATAAAACTTTTTTTTAAAGATGCACTTTCCATCAGGTGTTAGTTGTGAATTAAATGAAAATAGAAACTACTGAATACCTCCCATGTATAAAATTTTTTCTATATATCATCTCATTCTATCATTACAGTCACATAAAACTGGCATAACTTTACATCTTACACTTTACAGATGAGAAAACTAAGGCTTATAATGGGAAGTAGCTTGACTAAAGTTACATACTTTGTGAACAGCCAGATTTGAAGCACAGACCTAATTTTAATACTACCATATGGCATCAATTTGTTGAATAGGAAAATTTTTGAACTGAATTATTTAGTATTATTTGTATTACTGTAGGAGCACATTTAGAAAATGCAATGATTTTATTTTAGTGTGCTTGATTATACGTTGTATTTTTTAGAGTAATTAATAAAGTGTTTCAGAGATTTCTTCATTCTTCTGCCCTTTTTAAACATAAAACAATTTTAACAGTATCAAAAAACGATATTTTTTTTAGTTTGGTATATCTGATATATTCATATACTGATATATTTATATTCTGATATATTTGGTAAGTCTGATATGTTGATTAATGGCTGTCCTAAGTTGTTTACAGTATTATTTTTTTTAAAAAAGTGGAGCCTGAAAACAGTTATTTTAGGTGTAATATATCACTTAAGATAAGATCTATTAAAACTTTGGTCAACTTGGGTTTTCATAATAGCAGTATAACATAGGTTTAAAGAAGTATTAATATGATAGGACCTGTATTTACAATCTAAATTTCTTTCCTTAAATAATTGATAATGGGAAGTGAAAGCTGTGAAAATTCTTCTTTTGATCTCATGAGAGCATGGTCTTATGAGAATATTTATCTTTGAAAAATAGGCCACGCATTAACTTTGCAAAGAAACTCTTCTTAGGGACTGTTGAGTCTATTACATAAAGAATCTCTTCACCTCACAAAGATTATGTATACCCTTTATAACTGAGTCTAAATTTAGTATTACAATACCCAATGAGCTACAGAAATTCAGTTATAAGACATCAGATATCCTTGAAGGAATAAAATCATTAGATCTTATGGAAAGGACCCAGAATGCTAATAGCTCGGAGAAGTCTTTTAAGAGCTGCACCCTTGCATGAAATCTTTTCTCTAGTTTTCAGTGGAATACCAAACTGCAATAAGATTTTTTTTTTCCAAAAGTAATATTCTGGCAAAAAGCAAACTCTTTGATAGCTAAATACAAATTCCCTCACTGAGATTTATTATCATCAAAATCATGGTTTTGTTTTTGTTTTTTAAACTCAGTATGTATTATTTTATTAAGTCTGCAGCTGCCTGCAAGAGTTTCGTTTGAGGTGTTGTCTCAATAATTTTGATACAAACTGGCTTTTGACCAGCAGCTCCCCAATTTCCTGGTCCCTCGGCTTCTGGGAACCACCATTCCGCTCTCAGCTTCTGTGGGTTTGACTTTTTTAGATTCCACATATAAACGTGATCATGTGGTGTTTGTCTTCCTATGCCTGGAATATTTCACTTAATTTAAGGTTCTCCAGATTTGGCCATGTTGTTGCAAATGACAGCATTTTCCCATTTTTAAAGGCTGAATAGTATTCCATTGTGTATATATGCATTTTATATGTATCTCATGTTTTTTAAAATCCATTCATCTGCTGATGGACACCTAGGTTGATTCCATAACTTGGCTAATGTGAATAATGTTGCGAAGAACCTGGGAATGCAGACATCTCTTCGATGTACTGATTTCATTTCCTTTGGATATGTAGGCAGTAGTGGGATTGCTAGGTCACATGGCAATTTTAATTCTGACTTTCTGAGGAAACTTCACACTGTTTTTCATAATGGCTTCACTGTGGGGACTTTTAATTTTAAGTTTCAGTCTCAAATTCATTTGGCCTGTTTGCTCTGTGGGAGTTACGTGGGCCTAGGTGGTCAAAATATTCTACTCAACTCTTACATTTTTGCTTTTCCTGGAAACACTGCGGACTCTGTAAGAGTGAGATTTTGATTCATTATAGGTCACTTCTTAGTATCTTTCATTTTGTTTCTCTGTCATATGCGTGGACAGTGGGAAATATTCATATTCCTTTTAAAGCCATTGTGCAAATTTTTTCTCCTCCTATTCTCATGGGTTGAGAAGTTTTCTAAAGCATAAACTTTTAGGACTTCTGGAATGGTAGCATGATGAGCTCCACAGAACCTCTTCTCAAGTAAACAACCATAACTTGTAAAAATTCGCAAGAAAAAAAAAATCAACCATTTGAAGTCCTTGAAAATTGTCCTAAAGCATACAGCAAATGAAGAAACATTTATCAAGAAAAATCTACAAAATCTCATTGAAAACTGCTAACATTTGTTACACTTAAGCCATGCCACAATGTGCTCTCTCTACCCACCTTCTAACCTCTGTCTCCAAACCAGCATAATGGAAGATCCAGTCTGGGCTGATTTGGCCAAGAAGTTAGGGCTCCCTTTTCCCTCAGCTCCCAGTCTTCAGTGTTGGTCTTTCCCAGGGGCAGACCACCAACAATTCTAGCGCCCCCTCCAAATGCAGTTCCACGTCACAGAGGCTAAACTCCAATGGGGTTCAGACAAAGTGTCAATGACTCCCCTCCTCCTCCTGCCTTCCACTTAGAATGGAGAATCTACCTGAGGCATGGCAGGCCAAGAATTTTGAGGTCCCAATTTCTATGACCTCAGGTACCTTATTGAGCAGAGGTTCAAGTTTGGGAGAGGCAAACATCAGAGACCAAAGGCTACTGCTTCCACCCAGTGCCCATTTTTCTTTTTTTTCTTTTTGTGAGACAGAGTCTCATTTGGTTGCCCGGGCTGGAGTGCTGTGGTGTCAGCCTAGCTCACAGCAACTTCAAACTCCTGGGCTCAAGTGATCCTCCTGCCTCAGCCTCCCAAGTAGCTGGGACTATAGGTGCTCGCCATCATGCCTGGCTAATTTTTCTATTTTTAGTAGAGATGGGGTCTCATTCTTGCTTGTCTTGAACTCCTGAGCTCAAGCAATCCTCCTGCCTTGGCCTCCCAGAGTGCTAGGATTACAGGCATGAGCCACCACTCCCAGCAGGTGCCCACTTTTCTTACCCCAACTTCTGATTAGTAGTTTAGAGATTTTTGCCCAGAAAGTGAGACTATCTCTAAGAATAGAGAGCTCAGGAGCTCTCCTTTAAGAAACTGACTTTATTTGGAATAGAGTGTAGGCAAATTCAATTCTAAGAATGCTAGAGAAAACAATGGAGATTTTAGCAATAAGCAATTAATTGAGGGTCAGAAGCTCCCTAAGAGCACCAAGCTAAACCATAGACCAATTAGTTTACTGGAGAAGATGATGGAAAGAAATTGCTAAATAGATCCCTCCTGGAGTCAGAACAAATTGCAAAATTTAATCTCAAAAAGTATCCCAGTAAAGAGACCCAAATTCATTTGAATCAGACTGTAGAACAATTTTTGCCCCAAGGCACTGTTGAAAACAACTGAGAAATCAGCCAGGAAACAGTGGAGCCCAAGCGCTGGATGTGATACCAATAGAGGCAGAGAGCTTAACAAAGAGCTCAGGCAAGGAAATCGTCAAAGAGGGCACTGCAAAAACCACCGTCATCCCAAGGTGACTGTGCATGTACTCAAGGCTGTGCTGCCTGAAGATCAACATCAGAGGATCACATTTAGGTGGAATAGACTTTACTAAATAGTTCAGCCAAGTCGCTAAACAAATAAATAAGAGTAAACATCAGCCACAAACAAGCCTCAGTGGTGGGGCTCAGTATCCAGGGCTCCTATACCTGTTATTTAAGATGTCCATTTTTTAACAACAACAACAACAACAGGAGACATAGAAAGAAGCCAGAAAGTGTGACCCCAACATAGGAAAATAAAAGCAGGTGACAGGAACCACCCGTGAGGAGATTCACATGTTAAATTTAACAAAGACTTCAAAGCAGCCATTATAAACACATTAAAAAAATAAAGGCAACCATACTTAAAGAAGTAAAGGAAGGTATAATAACCATGCCTATCAAATAGAAAATATAAGTAAAGAAATAAGAATTATGTAAAAGAAAAAAACCACAGGAAATTTTGGAGTCGAAATGTACAATAACTGAAATGAAAACTTCACTAGAGGGATACAATTGTAGATTTGCAGTGGCAGAAGAAAGAATAAATGAATGTGAAAGTAGATTAATAGAAATTGTGAAATCTGAAGGACAGAAAAAATAAGAAAAATGAACAGAACGTCAGAGAAATGTACACAAGCTCACCAACCTTATGTGTAATATAAGTAAGCAGAGGGAGAGGAGAGGGAGAAAGAAAGGAAAATCGTCCAAGGAAATGATGGCTGAAAACCTCCCAAGGTTAATGAAAAACATTAATCCACACATCCAACTAGGTCAATGAACTCCAAGTAGGATAAATGCAAAGAGATCCACACTCTGATAAATCATAGTAAAAACGCTGAAAGACAAAGACAAAGGCAAAGAGAAAATCTTTAGAGTAGCAAGAGAAATATGACCTGTCACATACAAGGGAACTCCACTAACAATACATCTGACTTCTCACTAGACGCAGCGGAGGCCATGAGATGGTGAGATGACACATTTAAAGGACCAACTGTTGTTATGGGGAAGTTTCTAGCTTTGTCCCTGTACAACACCAGGCCAGATCTCCTGTTCTTGTGCTCTTATTAAAAGTACAATCTCCATGACTCTGGCCAATATCTGATCCGGAACTCTTGGCACAATGCACGACTGCAGTTAGGACACCACCCGCTCCTCACAGCTGTGCCTCTGTTTTCCCTTCTTTTCTGGCACCTAGAGATGGTCCTTTGCATATTTGGAACTTGGCTGTGCGCATGCGTGTGTGTGTGTGTGTGTGTGTGTGTGTGTGCGTGCGTGTATGCATGCGCGCACTTGCAGAGGCATGTGTGTTTTGTTCAGCATTTACAGGAGTATTTAGTGGGGAAAAAAGAAGACTTTCATAACACTTCGGCGTACGTTTTTATGTCCTGAATTTAAAAGCATAAGCCAATTAGGTTTACCCTTAAGCTTATTGCTTAATGTGGCAACATATCACTGATACTGTTTACAGGAATTGTAGTCACTGACTTGGGCCTCCCAAATCTCCTTCAAGAGAACCTGCTGGAGCGAGCACAGCTGACTTACAGCAATGAGTCCCCTCTGGCCCAGTCCTGCATTCACTTGGAGGCCACGCACTCCCATCGGCACCAGACTGGAACAGCTCCCCAGTGGGCCACTTTGGGGAACCACCGTTGGCCTGGTTAAGACTATCATAGTCATGTCCTGTAGGCTGAGGCTTTTCCTAATAAATTGTTCTCTCCTTCTTTCCTTCTACAGGCGCCAGCCCGACTTCCGGTTGGGAGGCTCTTTCTGCCTACTCCTCCTGCTCCCTCCTTGTTTATCTTTCACAATTTTCCGCCAATAAACTTCTCACAAGTCTCATTTTGATGGGCATTTGCTTCTCAGAAGAGTGAACAGATATACCAGGTTTTTGCTTCTCTAATAACAAGATTTAAAAGTAAGGAAAATAGCAAGCCTAGTTCTCTTATTGAGCATCTGGTGGATAAGTTGTTATTAATAGAATAATAGCTAATTCTACTACTTAAGTCTTTTAACATGGCTAATAAACATTTTGAAAATATATTGCTTAGTAAAGTGTGTTAGATAGCTGAAGAATCAATATGCCTATTTTCATGCAAATATGGTCATTTGTAAAAAGAATGGTTGGGTATATATAGCTTAAAGTTTTACTCTTTTTGTTTGTTTTTGTTTATTTATTTATATTGACAAATTGTAATTGTATATTAATACATTCGTGATGTTTTGGTATAGTACAGCCATTATGAAAATGGTGTGGAGGTTCCTCAAAAAACTAAAAGTAGAACTACTATACAACCCAATAATTTCATTTCTGGGTATAGATCCCTTTAACGTAAATTACTTTTTCTATAAAAGAGATTGCTTCTCACATCTTGAGGATGCATGAAGATCAAATGAACATAACATGAGACTGAGATCAGGTGAGTGGAGTCAGGAAGGTGATGTCTTGGTGAGGATGTCCCTCTGGGCTTTTGAAAATATGTGAAATAATCCATTGATTCAAAGACTTATTGAGGGTGGCAATTCAGAAGCCATCATCATTACCTTCACATGTCCATATTTTAGAATCAAATGTGTGCGGGTGTTCAACTTGGGAATCCTTATGACACATGAGTATTCTGGCCCATGATGTGCAGGTAGATTCATGGTATATAATAATAAATGAGATTCAGATAGGATGCTAAAAAATATATAAGAAGAGGAATCACTTGAATTTATTCCAAGAATATAGAAAACAAATTTTGCCATTTGGGAAACTATTCCTTTTTTAATACTATCAATTTGTTTATATAAAATAGAGGATAAATTATTTGTAATATAATATCACTTCACATTGCCATTCTTGGTGCCTACATCCTTCCTTGGAAGTAAGTAATTTCTTTTAAAAATATTATGTACTCCCCTACACATCTAAATCACTACTCCTTAGACACTGGCAGAATTGGCTGGATGTTCCTTAAATAGTCTTGTGCAGAATCAATTTAATCAAGTGGATTGAGTAGGGCTACAATTTAGGATGCAAAAGTAAAACCATGGGAAATATGCCCTGCATTGAGAATGCTCTGTTAGCTTTCCCAAATACTATAGCAACTGAACTACAGAAGATAAATATTTTTTTAAAAATAGCAAGTTACACATTCATCATCTAAATTAAATGTACTCTAAAAGATTTCATGCAACTTTCTAAGTTTATTCTGTAAATATACAGTAATTTTGTGTGACAGACATCTATTTGCCTTGATATATCACCATAATTATGAAAGCACTGAAGTTACATTTTAAGGTACATGGCAGTAAATTTTGAAAAACACAAATAAAATTATATTATGGAAAGAGAACTAGTGAGGAGAAGTCATGGGGGACATTCATTTTAATATTATTGAAACTAGTGTAAGAATGACAGTAAAATACAGGAAAAAATTTTTGTTTACTCATTCATCATTATAATAGATAAAATTTTAATTGCCTGATTTTCCTTGAAATATAAATATTTGTGGAATGTGAACTACTCTGTGAAGACATTTTTATTTAATAAATAATAAAAAATGAATTATTTACACAAATAATTTTCTGCCTTTAAATATAGCCTAAGCATTTTTATAGCTCAAAAATAAGATTCAAGTCTCTATGGACAGATGATTATATATGTACATATATAATTAATATAAACCTTAAAATTATTGTACATTAAGACTATTTTGAATAAACAGAGTCATACATAATGATGACTAAAGAAATAATAATTTTGGAAAACATATCAAAATTTTATTAACCATGTTAACCTAAAAATTCTTGCTGTTTTCCCTCAGGCTGTACATTCTTTTTAAACTCCATTAACTGGTAAATTCCTGAAATTGCAAAGAACTAAATGAATTTCATAAAAAGCTGTTTATCTTTCTCCAGAGTAATGGTAAAAGTCCAAGCAAATGAGCTAATAAGATTACATATAATTTCTTTCTAAAAACACAGATGTCATTTTAAAGAATGTCTAACCATGTATTCAAACTATATGATTTCTTGTTTATTCATCTATCAAGTATATAATTATGGAAAGTAAACATACTGACTTCAATTAATAATGAATAATTTCACTTTTGAGGAAGAAAACTGTGTGTCTTTCATAGACTTTACATTGAACTAAACTCAAATACACAAATTGATGTTGTTTTAACTAAATGAAAAATCTCCAAGATAAATGTATACTAAATTCTAGTTTGTTAAGTTCATTAAAAAGTATATGTTGATAAACTCTAAGCTTTATACAAAGTGGGTGTAGAGAATAGGTCATCCATAATATTTATTTTACTAACTGATTCCCTGGGATGATAATATTATAAATGGGTGTAAAAATATAGTTAGATAGTTAGATAAAATGAACAATATTTGATAGTAACACAAAGTGACCATAATCAACAATAAGTTAGGGTATACTTTAAAAAAACCAAAGGAATAGAATTGGCATGTTCCTAATACAAAGAAATGATAAATGTCTGAGACGATGGATACCCCAATTACCCTGATTTGATTAATTCACATTGTATGCCCGTATCAAAACATCATAAGTACTCTATAAAGATGATAACTATGATGCACTCATAATAATTAAAAATTTTAAAAAATTAAAAATAAAAATAAAAACAAAAAAGTTGAGGTCAGAGAAGAGTATAATAAGATAAGAGTGAAAGTTGCAGAAGAAAAAATACTTTTATATGGAAGACAGAATAGAGAGGTTTGTGGCAGCTCTGAAATGGGAAAGATATTTTGTAAATTCAAGAAAAGGTCAAAGACAAAGATGTTCAGGGTGTTTGTGGTTTGATGTATGATATTCCTCCTTCTCTTATTCTCACTGTGAAATCTTTGGGAAAAATATACATTTCTTATCAATGCTTCAGCAGTTGGATTTATATTTCTTTTTTTGTGGCATGTTCTCCAAGGGAGACCAATTACATTGTCATCCCTAACAACAAGGCCCTAGTTTTATAATAAATGTCTTATATAAATAAAATCCCCTTTCTTCTCTTAGCAGATTCATTACCTACTCAGTGGACACCAGACTCATTTCCATAGAGTGTTTGTTCTTAGTTTCATCTACTAATTATGTTATTTGATGGCCTCTATTGATTATTTGTCTTTTAACATTTCAGTCCACCTTCCCTTCTAGCTGTGTATTACAAAATCTAGGCCATGATTTCCTTTTATTGAACATCTTTGGCCCAACCTTTCAGAATGCAAAACCACTATCTTCACTGTTTCATCCTTTATATGACATGCATGCAGCCATTAGATTGCCACCAGTGTCCATTCAATCGCATGTATGTTCATTCATTCCTTCGGTACATTTTTATTGATCAGCTACTATGTGCCAGGCATTTTTTTTAGTGGTGGGCATTGAAAGCTAAATAATATAAACATGGTTCCTGTCCTACTGAAGTTTATATTCTAGGGACAGGCAATGAAGTAAACAAACAAGAAAATATATGAGTATAAATGCTATGTGTACTACAGGAAAAGAAAGATTGATGTATGAGATCATGAGAGGAGGAATTAAATCAGTTTGGGTGGTCAGGGAAGACCATCATGACACTTCCTTAAGGCCCACTGCCATATTTTTAAGTATTCATAATAACAGTTACAAGTTGAAATTGTATATTTATATATTTATTTTAAGGAACTTGGGAAAGTGGAAAAAATTGCATGAATTTTGTAAACTACAATATATATTTTGCAAGCTTGCTTGGTTGCTTTTTAAAGAACCATACTATAAATCTTGATTGAAGAATTTACTTCTACCTTTATTGAGTTTTCTTGTAAATATTTAGAGTTTTCTTTGTTATGCTTTTTGAATGAATTTACTTCATTTTTCCTATAATGTTAGCATGTCCTAAAGTTCCATTTTTGCTGAGGATAGAGTCTCATTTAGCTCGAGGCTTATTTGACCACTTTTATTAGCAGCAATTGTTGTATTATCTGTGATTAGATTTCACCTGCACCAATTCATTTCTTTCGCCATCCATGGTTTGGAGTAGGTAAATAAACTTAAAACTAGCTTAAGAAATAACTTAGGGCATAGAAGGCAAAATAAATCCAGCCTCTAAGTAAGTAATAACCAGCAGCAAATAAAATACTATTTTTATTTCAGTGCATTAAATGGAAAATACAAGAAAATATGCAACCATATATTTTAGATAGAATTTTCAGTTATAAACTTAACAGAAAATAAAGCAAACACAGACTTTCTATATGAAGTAATTAGCATTATGCAAAGAGGGAACATGAGATTAATAAAGGATTTTAGACTTAGGAGCTCCATTGCTGCATTTTAAGTAGGATCTCTCTGAATTCATAGCAAGTTTTCCTTAGGAAGCAATGTTATACATGATGGCTAAGGGTATATATCAACCCAGGGAAGCTAATTTAATCTATAATATGACTTTTGAGGTAATATTATAGTAGACCAACATATATCTGGACCATCATGTATATACAATGTTTATAAAAAAAGATGTCTATTTAAGATCAGTTCCTTAAAAATGAAAAAATAAAAACACGTGAGCAAACAATGCACTAAGACAATTAGAAGACCAAAACAAAACAATGCAAACCAAATCAAAGAAATAGGAATAGCAGCATTTCTAAGAATATGAAATAATGAAATAGCAATCTAAATAAATGATAACAAAGATGTTTACTTTCAGAGTTACCTTCTGGAGAAAGCTTTTCATCCTCTTTCTTCCCACTCTACCCAAAGTAAACAAGATGCTTCTAGATGGCATTAGGCACATACTTTCATATTACTCTCATCAAATTAATTTATGCTGTTTTACCTGTGTGTTTCTCCCATTATATTATGACCTAGTTGAAAGCAGGGACCACGTCTTCCTAATTTATTACATAAAATAAATGCTCAAAACATCCTCACTCTTTTCTGTGCTTCAAAACAGCAGTCTGATTTTGTTAGGTTAGGAGACTAGGAGACAAGGCTGAGACAAGGTGCCAGGACTTGCAGAGTGGGGGCAGGTGCTGAAATGAACAGCCTTTAGGCGAAGCTAAACAAGGTTATTAAGCTAGGAGCTGGATGCAGGGGCTTGGAGAGTGGGTGCAGGAGTTGAATACTAGCTAGGGGGGCGCTGAAAACCACAGACAAGAACTGGCTACAACGGTCTTTTCAGCTTATCTCTGCCACCTTACGTGAACTTTGGCTAATTACAATATCATTTACATTGTGGTTGTAAAATTTTTCTGCCCTTAAAATCACCATGACAGTTCTAAAGCAATCATATAAAGTATAAAATGGGAGAGAACTCACTTCAAGGAATTACTACCCAAATTCTTAGTACAAGCCAACCCCCTAGCCTTGAATATCCCTCCCCTTAATTAGTAAGATATCAAAAAGCCCAAACCACATGTTCCCTGTGCAGCTGCTCTTTTCAAGCCTCCCCGCTCCCTCTCTCTGGAGCACACGTTCATTTCCACTTTCAATAAAAGCTGCTTGCTTTTGTCTTACCTGGTGCATCCTGAAGTTCTTTTCTTCCAAAGATCACCAAGAACCTGAAAGAAAATCCACTCGGAGAATGCTGACAGTTTTATATTACATCTGATGATTTACCGAGTTTATTTTAGGATCAAATTTATTAACATATGTGTGACTATTCTTGACTCTCCTCTCACCAACCCCATCCCCAGCTCCCAACACACACACACCCACAGGCACCTGCATGTGCTGAGGAGATTGCACCTCTACCAAGCCTGTTCCTTAGCCTGGGGACCTAAGTCAATCTACATTTACAGGAAAGGCATGCAAAGTGTTGGATGGAAAACAATAGTGAGAAATTCAGCCATGGGTTTTGACTTAAAGTCTCATTGATTTTTTTTTTTTCAAGTGCAATTTAAGTATTGGAGTAGCTCTTAAAACTAATTTTTGCTGACTGGACTATGCTGCTTTATGAACTGTGCAAAGTTTGGTCCACGTGAGACACTGGTTTTATTAAGATTACCTTTGCAGAGCAAGTAGCTAGGGTTTGAGACAAGCTGCAGCCTTCAACTGCACCTCAGATTAAAAGCCTTGTCTTACATTGAGCCAAGAACATAACTCAACCATGACCATCTGATTCTTGGGAATATGCTACGAATAATGAAATGTGAACAGATAGGAGCCATTGTCGTCCAAGAATATAACAAGAAAATCAATGCTGAAATCAGAATTTCAATTTCTTTTGCTAATGCATGGTTTAGTAATGAATATGTACTCCAATGAAGAAGCTTAAATGAAACTGTGTGGATTTGTGAAATGAAAATCACTTTAATAATAATAATTTTAAAGTAAATAGCAATGATAGCATCTAATATTTACTGAGTGCTTTCTCTGTGCCAAGCACTGTTTAAGCACTTTATATACATCAATTTATTTAACCTTCTCTGTCACCCTTTGACTTGGGCAGTGACACTAGCTCCATTTGACAGGTACAGAAGCTAAGGCACAGGGAGATTATGCAGTGAGCCCATGAGCACCTGTTAAGTGTTGGAGCCAGCATTCAACACAGGCGCTGTGGTTCATAATGCTCACTCTTAGCCACTTCACACACTGTAATATTTCCCAAGAAACCAGCATCGTTTCTAGGTAGCTAGAAAAAGTCAATGTCAGACTTGATGGGATTGGTAGAATGCTATTTACAGCACCTTCAAAAAAAAAACCAGATCCTCCAAGGGGTATGAATGCTATTATGTGGCTTTCAAATAAGCAGTTTTTGGAGCCATTGGTAGAGGCTGTCACCTCTAATTAGAAAATAAACACATATAAGTAGTGTAAAAATAAGATCAAAGTCTCAGGGCGATCCCAACTCCTTATGTAAAAGAGAAGGTAAAAGCCTCAGGCACCTGCAAAGAACAGGCCCCACAGATCATTCATTAAGGAAGTTCCTTGCTAACCTCCTATAAGCAAGGACTTGCGAATTATATGTAAAATGTAGATTTCTTGGGCCTCCCAAGAATGTAACTGCTACCTCATCGGCTCCAATGCCTGTTCCCCTCCCGCTCCCCACCCCACCCTGTTTTCCTTCTTTCTATATACCTTTAGAATGTTGAAGCTTCCAACTTCTCCTTCAGAAAAGCAGCCACAGCTTGTCTGAGGGTTCGTGTTTTTCCCAGGTCCATCTTTAAAATCTTGGCTTAATAAACTTCTGTTGATTGAAATTTTTGCCTACATCACTTGGGTCCACGGTAGCATGCACCATGGTTGGGAAAGTGTCTTTGAGCTAGGTCTTTGGCACATATCAGTGGCTGAGATATTCTAGGCTTCAAGTTTTCAAGGCACGGTCTTAAGACTTCATTTTTGGGGATTACTGCCTCAGTGCCCTGAGTAGGTGAATTAGCGTGTGTGCAGTGGCTAGAACTTACAGGCCAGCAAAAAGGGTAATGGTCACCATTTTTACATCCCAACTGGCGTATCTATGGGAGTAGGCTATTTACTAAAGGACATTGAACCAGGCTTTGGAGAAGTAGAAAGGGCCCAAGCAGGTTCATTCAGCAGAGAATTATGATCAAAATATATTAAACCTGGATTCCTCAAATTCTATTGGTAAAGTTCATCAGGATACAGTAACACTTGACATTCCCATGTTATGACTATCTCCCTCATGGGAATGAAATCTTAGCATTAATTTTTAGCAACTAATTAAAGCTTCACAAATAAAAATGAAAAAGAATTTGTTATCACCCATTTTCTTTAAAGATGGCAAGTAGCACCTTATTTTTCTTAACATGAGTACTCCATATAAAGAAATATAGATTTGAATTATCATATCAATATGTGAGCCATTTTTATTTTTTCACTTAAAGTTGCCATTTATGTAATTTAGCTAAAACATATTTTTAGAATTTGAGCTGTGAATTCCTGCAAGGAAATCTGGTTGGCCAGCTTGCCAGTGTTCAAACACAGGGATGTTCACTCTTCAGTCAAGCCTTTGTGTGATTGCTTTATTTTAGATGGTGGTAGCCTTGTGAGTAAATGATGAAAAGATGAAAGTTAAAATATGTAGTAGGATATGCCAGCACTATTGAAAGTAAACAGCTAATTTTAAAGGAATGTTATTCAGAAAGTCAAGAGCAATTTTTAAAAAGCAGTTAAGCTAGGCACAGTGATATGTGCCTGTAGTCCCAGCTACTTGGGAGGCTGAGGCAGGAGGATCTCGTGAGCCCAGGGCAACAAGACCATCCTGGGCAACATAGTGAGATCCCATTTCTAAATAAGAAAAAAAGAAAGTAATATGCAACTCAATAATAAATAACAGTAGTCTCCCCAGGTTTCCCTCAGAGGTTTACAGATGCTCAGGGAGAGAGCATTGCCCAGCCAGGAGACTATTTGAGAGAGAACATTCTTTCATTTGTGAGAATGGACTAAAAACATATATTTTGGAAAACATAGTAATATCTTGGGCCAACTATACATGTGTTGGAAAAACAAATCTAAAAATGGGGTGAGTTAATGAATGAAAATCAGAAATACAAGTTCTGGAATACCTGTGGTATTCATATCAGTGCTAGATTAATTTATTAAAACTTTCACCCACTGGCAGATGAAAAGAAAATTAGAACATTATCTGTACAATATCCTGTACTTCTTGCCCTCAGGGACAACATTTTTACTTATTTAGAAATCAGCCTAGCACTTTTCACCACAGACCACAAATTGCTTTACAAACTTTCATGTAGATTTTAACTGGATTGCCAGATTTGCTTCACAGCTTGAAGCAAATCACATCCTGTAATATCCGATGAACAGGGATTTTTTTTAGTGGTGCATGTTCCATTTAAGGGAAATGAACATTTGACTGAGAAATTGGTTCATCTATTAATTAGGTGATTGTATGACATTATGAGAAACACACTATGGACACACTATTCCTTATGCTTAGAATGGAACATCGGTACCAAAATGATTTGGGAAAATAGTCCCTCAAAAGTGAGCATGTTATCTCAAATTATCAAACTTTCATAGTAGAGAAATTGCGTGTGTTATTAAAAGCCAGTTTTACATTTGTGGTCTACTGATCGTATATGTGTAAGCTCAAAAGTTTTACTTTTTCAGGATAAAGGTGAGACTGTATCTCCACCTAAATCTAGGATGCTTTTATCTCTAGAGTAGTAACAAACTATAGAAATACTTCCTTAAAGTATAGTAGTAAAAAATAAATTCCATATAGTTCTTTTTGAAACTTGTAAACACACGCAAGTTCACACACACATACACCTTCTTCTAGAAGAAGTTTTTAAAGAAAATGTTTCTGTCTGATTTACAGCTTCCTAAAAAATAACACCATTATGAATAAACGTGCGTGTTCTGTTGAACACACAGACTTCACTCTCCATGAGAGACTACAGTTCTCTGGTGATCCAGTACGGCCAAGGTCAATGTCTTCTACATGCTTCTCTGTGTTAGAGAAGGGGGCCTTGTATTTTACTGATTTATTTTTTTAAAACATGTTGTTTACGTTCAGTAAAGCAATACTGGAAAAATTTTTGCCATAAGTTAACATCGTTATGGCAGCAAAACAGAAAGGTCTATAAGATGTCTTAAGGAGAATAAAAAATAGTAGTCAATAAACCAGTAACTATTTCCAGAATCATACCACACTATGAGACTAAATATTCACTCTGATTCTTATGCATATTTAAATAAATAACAACATGTGCTTGAAAATTCTTCGGTCTATTGAAAGGCTTGTGGAAAATTCTACCCTCAAAATTCCGGGGTATAACAATGGAAATACATTAAAAAAATAAATAAAAGCAGAGAGGATATGTCATTTCTTTTCTTCGAAAAGCGAATGGTTAGAAATTATTATAAATTTTATATATATCTTTACAGAGCAAGCTGTACCCTTACTGCATCAGCCCTGAGTCTATGTTTCAGACTTTCTAGTTAGAAGGTTCTGCCTCTCAAGAGACGGCATCAAATCTGTGAGAGACGTGGCGGCTACAGCTGACTACAAGAGCCAGGGGTCAGCCCTCAGGTCCAAGAAAGGACCAGCCCAGGAAATAATGTGTAGCAATAAAGAACCTCAACCTCCTTTCCTATTAATATTATTCTCTTCTTATTATTTCCCCTTTCTCATGCCCCTCCTCAAGCTTGTCCCAATAATGGAATAAAATCAAAATATCCTGAACATGTACTAAATGCCACACGCCGGGTTAGTCATTTCACTTACAATACATCTAATACAGGTTCGACATATCATGACTACTAAAGCAATAAGTGATGTGTAAAAAGAAAAAAAAAGAAAAAATAGTCCAATAGGCTTCTTGTCAGACACAGACAAAGCTTTTCTTTTACGTAGGTCTATTATTAATTGTTTTGAATGACAACATATAATCTCACAGAAGCGAAGTTGACTGTTCTCTGTTGTGTTTGCTCTGAGTGCCTGAAAGAATAATGTATGTATTTCAAATTTCTTCCCTTAACGAAATAGACTCTATGAGAAATAATTTCTTACTAAGGCATATTTGGACTTCTGTCAAACGTATTATTGACCTCTTCATTTTCTGTTTTCCCACTAGTCCAGGAAAAGGAGATGCTGAAACCACAGGGTCTGTGCGCCGTTTCCAAACACCATGAACTGACAACTTCCTCACCCCTCTGGCTCCTGTGATGTTCTCTTCCTGGAGTCTGGGCCCGTCTCTGTTTTCCTGGGGGGAGAAAGTCCGAGGCAGGGCTTGCCTCTCCCTCATTTTTGCAGGTCTCACAACATCTATCCTGGACTGTGTCTGCGTTAAAACTTTTCTTGGTTGTTGAGTCTGGTTATACACGTGGCAAAGTCTTCATTTCCTGTGAGGTTCACAGACAGCCACAAAATTATAATAAAACCTTCCAATAGATATCGGACTCTGGTTTTGGAAAATTAGCAAATCTTCTAAGGTTCTAATGCTCTTTGTTCTCAAGGTAGGTAGAGAGCAACTCTAATACAAAACGGTTTCAGTTTTTCTCTCTTGAAAGGAATTGGTTGATGATCAATACTAAGGACTTTCTTTTAAAGCACTGTCTTGATGGAAAATGTACTGGATTTTTCAATTCATGGGCTTGGTCAAAATGAATTATAGTAACTTTAGTATTGATTTCCTTTTGTGCTGAAAGTAGCTTTTGAGAAATGAAGTATCAGGTGACTTTTAACTGAAATTATACCTGAGCATGAGATGTATGTTGGGACTTTGCCTGATAGAACTTTCCATGCATCTCTTCTGCAACTTCATGTTGGACTGTTTGGCAAGTAAAAGATCATGTAAATTAGTTATATACTTTTAAAATCTGGAATGCCTTCCCACTTGGTAAATTCAGTCTATGAGGAAGCAATGTAATTGCAAACCACTTCTGAACTAAATTTAAGCTGAGTTACTTTGTTTAGGTTGAGTTTTTGCTTCATGCCCACAACATTCGCAAAAGCTGTGTCTTCAGGGCTTAGATTGCCAGTCTGCCTCTGCAAATAGTGCCTTCCATTTAAATTAAGTTAATTCTACTGACAGGTTCAAGGAAGGCCTCCAAGGACCATGCAAAGGTAAAAACGGCTAGCTCTTCCTTTAGCTGACAGCTTTCCATCATTTTCAGAATGAACCGAGATTCAAAACAAGTTTTAAAAAGGCCTGAGCTAGTGCCCAGGTAATTCCCTAGACTCCATAGCATGCGGTGGGGCTACAGTGAGATTTTCTGACAATTTTCAGGGACAAAGGTCTTCAGGAAGTGCAGCTGTATGAGGCATTTAGTCAAAGCTGAAGTTGTGTCTCACAGACGTGGCATCCACAGACCCCTGACTTTCCATTCCTAGAATTGTTCCCTGGGATGAATGAAGATGGGGCCAATAGCCATTAATCAGAAAAGACTCAAACTCATACAAATGACCAAAAACTTCTACTCTCCTCTGAATCCCAGTACGGGGAACTGAGGAATCATCATCCTTTTATATAATGAAATAAAATTTTTCCTACTTAAAGTTGCAAAACTAAAACAGCAACAAATGCATTCTCAATTTGATTAGAAACCACACAGCTCTGTCAACAATGTTAATATCATTTAGATCAAATTCTTTGGCTAAATGAGCAGTTTTCATATGTCTAGTTTACCTGAGCTCAGTTATAGGTGTGGTAGAATTCGGGTCACATAAATGGCACTGGTTCAGATCTGCGTTTGATTACCAGGATTTCTACAATACATTTTTGCATTCAACTCTTATTGTAACTGAGCCAATGAGTGTTCTCTTGACCTCTGCCTCACGAACGTGGAGAATGAATTCCCTAACATGCTCCTCTGCTTGTACTGTGTGTCTCGTAGCTCCTTGCTCAAGTCACCTGCTCCTGCGCATGCTCTGGAAGGTGGCATGTCTGCACACATAGCTTCCACATGGAGGCTCTGTCAAATCCTGCACTCAGGCAAGACCCCTCTGCATCTTCCCAATTATAGCCAAATCTCTAGTATTTAACTTCTAATTTTACAAGTAATGGTGACTTGTAATTAGTAACACACTTCAAGATGCCCTTGTGACCAGAATTATACATGCTATTAATTTCTTCCAATCTGTAATTAACTTACAATGACATTTAGCTAAATGCTAATTATAGAATATTTTGTCATTTAGAACCAGAATTATTACCTGTACAAGCATATTTTTTTCTCTGTAAGAGAACTCTCGCTATTTTTGCCAGAAGTACATTTTTAAAGTTAGTATTTTGTATTCATGGAACTAGATTAAATAATTTCCTGTTGAGTGAACGACGTTTTAAGATTACAACCTGAATTGCTTATTACAGCTTTCTAAATTCATACGTGTTCTACAACAGGATATTTAAAAATATCAGTATTGAAAGTAGTCTAAGCATAAGCAGAGAAAATTGCTACTTGTTGGCTATGGAAGATATAAAGACGTAAGATCTCACCAAGTGACAGATTTATAAAAGTTTCCTTTGGGGGGATTTTCGAGTATTACAAAAATGTTTTTAGAAACAAAACACTAAAACATTAGCACCTATTTAAAAAAATAGTACAAACACCTTTTTAAGAAATGTAGAGCTAATTATTATGTGTCCTAGAGAATGTCGTTGCCACCAGGCTAGTTATGGAAACATGGTCCTTTTAATTCAAGTTTTTCTGTGAATAAATAACTCTCTCTCCTTCATACTTGAAGATATGCTTTTGATATATATAATATATAGACACACATATGTGTGTGTGTGTGTGTGTGTGTGTGTGTATAGTTACATGACTCTTACTGTGGGCTTTAACAGCTTTTTTCTCCAGCCGTTGTTGTAAGAGCATGTAGTCTACAAGAGGCGATAGTGGGAAAGTTGGTTCTCTACTCCCTTTCCTTTGAAGGCCCACAGGGAACTTTCTCCTAGTGCCCAGTGTGGTTAGCCTCAGAGAGGCTAACTCTTCCTAATTCAAGAAACCAATCCTTCATTAATTCACAGTGAGAACTAAGATGAACTGATTAATGCGCAGTGAGAACTATAATTCTCACACAGGCAAAATACTGCCAACAGGTATCTACGTCCACATTTGCCTGGTTTTTAACAACGGGAATATTTGAAATTCAGTGACTAAAGCACCCACTGATCAGACCCAGATCAATTCTTGGGTACATGTTTGTCCATGTTTGTGCATGTCCATCTCAAAGGATGCAGAACCACACACCTTCTTCCACCTTAAGGTCGTTTATTCACTATTCAGGGCAGGGGATGTTCTTGGAGAGAGAAGCTGGGAAGTATCAGATAAAGATGACCTGAATCCACTGGAGAAAAAAGTATAGTTTATAGATAGGCAGATGGAAATGAACGAGTCAGAGGTTTCTCACAATACCCTCTTCAAAAAATATCCAGATGTAAAGAATTGAAGAGCATTTCTGGCAAAATGGATCATTAAAATTTAGGCCAACTTAACTCCTTCCACCTACACTCACCTGAGCCGAATATTTCCCCAGCTCTCTATTCCGTGTTTATCTCTGCATCTGTCCCAGGCCTAAGGATCCTAAGGATTCTTGCCTTTCTCACCCTTTGCTGACATTAAACAGAGCCTTTTTTTTTTTTTTTCGTTAAGATAAAGAAGATCCTGCAATTTTTGCTTAGAAACCCTGAATTTCTAGATGCCCAAATACTTTGAATGTGAAATGGGAGGAAGGAACAAGGGAGAAATGGGAAAGTTAATAACCCTTTAGTAATTTAAAATAGTGTTTAATCATATATTTATTTAAAATAGGATCCACATGATTGAAATATTTATGAAATTCAGAGGAAAACTTAATATACTCTTAGCTGTTTATCACTATCTCCTAAAGAAACAACTTAGTTATCTTCTTCTTGTTACAAAGTAAATGAAAATATTTTTCATGATATTATAAAAGTCCAATAATATATTCTCGGATTTGCAGGAACAGAAGAAGAATCTGTAGTTCATAGCCAAATAAAATGGTTAAGAGAGTTTTTTTTAAAAAGCTATCAAAGTCAGGAAGCAAAAAGTCTTCAGAGATAAAAGGTTATATGTGGCTCTGAGCAAAAAATAATGGATGATTAGCAGAAAATAATCTATATTGCAAACAATTTAGACATAAATTATTTGGTAATACTTGATAGATTTTTTTAATCATTTGTTGGCTTTGTTTTTAAATCCACTTAATTAAAAAACAATTTCACAGCTTCAGAATGACACAATGACATAATTTATGTGGTACCACACTGATAAATCTCATCTTACATTTCTTTTTGCTGTGACCTAGTATTCTGTCAAAAATCTAATTTTCTTATGTATCATCATCTGATGTCTATATAATCTTTAAGCTGCTATAAACTTATGCTGAAGGAAATGTCAATTTTTATCTTTCTTGAGATATAGATCTCAATATTTCAGTCCATTTGAACTATGGTTTTAGAATTTTTACCTCTAGACCAAAAAAAGAGAAAAAAATTCTCATGCTATTTCCATGTGGAATATGTCCATACAACAAAGTAGTTTACCTTTTAATTAGTTGTTAGCATTTTTTCCAAACATTGGTGAATATTATATTATCTATTTTCTAAAAATACCTATAAATTCTCTCCAAACACATATGCATCCTCCCTAATCAATAGATGGATAGAAATTTTAAAATAGTACAAATGTCGCTACATTGTTGTATTAGATCCCTATTGCTGCTGTAACAAATCACTCTAAACTTAGTGGATTAAAACAGCACAAATTTATTATCTTATGGTTCTGGAGGTCAGAAGTCCAAAATGGGTTAGCAGGGCTGGGTTCCTTTTGTAGGTTCTAGGAGAGAACACGTTGCCCTGCCTTTTCCAGCTTCTAAAAGCCACCTGCCTTCCTTGATGAGTAATCTGCATCCCTATAGCCTCTGCTTCTGTCATCACACCTCTAACTCCCCTGCCTCCTTCTTTTCCTTATAAGGACCCCTGTGATTACACTGGGCCCACCCTGATAATCTAGGATAAATTCTCATCTCAAGATCCTTAACTTAATCACATTCACAAAGCCTCTTTTTGTCATGTAAAGTAACAGACTGAAGGATTCCAGGCATCAAGACATGGACTTCTTTGGAAGATCATTATTCTGCCTACTATAATTGCCCATTGCTCAGCACCTACTTAAACAAAAACAAAAACAAAAGATTTTCAGAGGAAAAAATTATAATACTTTTCAACTGCATTTTGACAGGTCTGTTTAACCTGGGCATGGTGGCACACCCCTGTAGTCTCAGCTATCTGGAGGCTGAGGCAGGAGGATCACCTGAGCCTAGGAGTTTGAGGCCAGCCTAGGCAACATAATGAAATGCCCTCTCAAAAAAATAAATGAAAATGAATGGTGCTGGAAAAATTGGATTGTCATATGCAGAAGATTAAAACTGGATCCCTCTCTCTCACCACAAACAAAAATTAAATCAAGATAGATTAAAGACTTAAATGTAAGAGCTGAAACTATAAAAATTCTAGAAGAAAACCTAGGAAAAAGTTCTCAACATTGGCCAAGGCAAAGAATTTATGTCTAAGATCCCAAAAGCAAATCCAATAAAAACAAAAACAAATGAAGCTTAGTTAAACTAAAAATCTTCTGCACAGCAAAAGAAATAATCAAATGAGTAAACAGACAATCTACAGAATGGAAGAAAATAATTGCAAACTATGCAACAGAGGACTAATATCTAGAATCTACAAAGAACTCAAACAACTCAACAAGAAAAAACATATAACCCCATTAGAAAGTAGGGAAATGACATGAACAGACATTTTTCAAAAGAAGGCACATATATGGCCAACAAATGTATGAAAAAATGCACAATGTCATTAATCATCAGAGAAATGCAAACTAAAACCACAATGAGATACCATCTTACTCTAGTTAGAATGGCTATTATCAAATAGCCAAAAAACAATAGACATTGGTGAGGATGCAGAGAAAAGGGAACGCTTATACACTGTTGGTGGGGTTGTAAATTAGTACAAGCTCTATGGAAAACAGTATGGAGTTCTCTCAAAGAACTAAAAATGTATCTACCGTTCAATCCAGCAATCTCACTATTTTATATATATTCAAAGGAAAAGAAATCATTTTATCGAAAAGATACTTGCACTCATCATGGCACTATTCACAGTAGCAAAGATATGGAATCAACCTAAGTGCCCATCAACCAAGGACTAAATAAAGACAATGTAATATATATATATGACATATATATACCATGGGATATGGTATATACATATATATATACACACACACACACCTACATATATATATATCATATGCATATACCACGGGATACTTCTTGGCCATAAAAAAGAATGAAATAATGTTCTTAGCAGTGACTTGGATGGAACTGGAGGCCATTATCATAAGTAACTCAGGAACAGAAAATCAAATACCACATGTTCTCACTTATAAATGGGAGCTAAACAATGGGTATGCATGGTCCTATAGAGCAGAATAATAGACACTGGAGACTCCAAAAGGTGGGAGGGTAGGAAGGAGGTGAGGAATGAAAAATTACCTATTGGGTACAATGTATATTATTCAGGTGATGGATATACTAAAAGACTTTACCACTACACAATATATCCATGTAACAAAATTGCAGCTGTATCCCTAAATCTATTGAAATAAAAAACAATAAAACAAACAGAAGAAGATATACTTGGAGGTCTGAAATGTTAGGAGATGCTCTAATCTTTATATAGCATTTACTCTAAATTTTACTTTTTTCTGCCTTTTACTTGTTAAAAATATATATATATTTAAAAATTTCAAATACTTATTAAAAAATAAAAATAAAAAAGACTGTTCAAAAATCTTTACAAAGCACCTTAAATCTAACAGGCATTTTTACACTCCCCGCATATGAATTGCATGTTTTATTTCAACATTTTAATTAATATGATTAACATGGCTATGACTAGCATCTCAATTAATCCATGTATGGCACTTAAGAGACACACAGAGGGACACAGCAGTAGTTATTGTGCCATCCAGGGCTTACTTCCTGCAAGATTATAGACGTTGTCCAGTTTTGTTAATGACTGGAATTCACTAGAGCTATATGAGTTTCTCAGTCCCTCGATGATCATATGTATGGCTGTCAAATCCTTGAATCGTAGCTACTCAAGTATTAGTTGAATGAGTTTATTTCTGACTCCTCCTCATTCCCAAATGAGTTTGTCTTCCCAAAAGGATATTAAAGAAGAGGCATCAAATTCAAACTTGATTAAGCCTCTCATACCTTCGTAGTTAGAATCGGAAGATATAAAAGCTTTTGTTACGTCTTAAGATTTATTTACTATAGATTCTTTTACATACACACACACACACACACACACACAAATCATTGTAAACATAAATGGAAAGTCTTTCAAACATCATTTCCAGAGGAAAATAATGGAAACAAAAAATTTATTTCTCCGTAGATTCTTTCTTTAAAAGCAGTCATATGTTCTCATTTTTCTATTTCTGTCCAATTGCTGAAGCTCCTTTGAGAATGGATTGTATAATATAAAAGAGTTTTACATACATATATTATGTCTCTACTTTTGAATGCCCGGGATACTGGAGGAATTTAAAAATTATCTTTTATCTAAAAGATAAAATATAGTTCCATTTCCTGGAAGCCAAAGGACTGTCTTGTAGTCTCCAATTCTGAGTTCAGATCAGTCATCTCGGTCAGCCTGAACTATTATTACTTTTAGTCTGAAAATTCCTTTTGTTCCCCTGCATATAACCTCCCTCTCATTCCTCCCTTAAGGGATCAAGATTTTTCTAAAGCCCATTCATATCAATGTGGTATTATAGATTCAGGATTAAATGTGATATTCACTATTTTTCTGATTGAAAAGGCATAACTCATCACTGCACAAGATTGTGCTAAATTTTTGAATTCCAAGAGAACCATGTCAATATTCTATAAGACCGATGATGTCCACCCTGATTCAGACTTCAAGTAGAATTATAGTTATACATCATTAAATAATAAAAATAGATGTGGGTATATGAAATAATGTCATTTGCGGAAACTTGGATGGAACTGGAGACCATTATCCTAAGTGAAGTATCTCAGGAATGGAAAACCAAACACCTTATGTTCTCACTAATAAGTGGGAGCTGAATGATAGGTATGCACGGGCACAAAGAGATATAAAGGACATTGGAAACCAAGAAGGGGGGAGGATGGAAGCGGAGTGAGGGGTAAAAACTTACCTATTGGGTACAATGAACACTATTCTGGTGACAGATGCGCCAAAAGCCCTGACTTACGCGTTATACAAGGTATCCGTGTATCAAAAATATATGTACCCCCTTAATATTTTGAAATAAAAAATAGAATGTTTTTCAATCTTTATTTTTAGTTTAATCTAAAAATAAAGCATGGGATATTGCAGGTGATATAGATTCCTTAAAACTCTTGCTGCTGGTTGTAACCGGTGTAGCATGGACAGTAATGGCAGGGGGAGAAGTGTGGCTTGGGCCGCCGGCCTGCTGTGTTGGCCGTTCCTTCCGCAGGGGTGGGGGTGGTGGAAGGAGACTTTGCACTGGGCCTACGGTCCTTCTTAGTCCGTTCTTCAGTGACTCGATATGTGATAATGAAATAATATTTCAGATCATCAAGGTAATACAGACTATTTGTTAAAACCTTGTAAGGAATTGATGAATGCAGCATTTATGTCTAAGGTATCAAACTTTGCCACCAATTCAACAATTGTGATCCTTGCTGGTATACTTTAAAAGATCCCTTTCTAATATACTTTAAATAGGGAATAGAGTCATGAGAGGGTCGCCCTTGGAAACAGATATACATCTTTTAAATCCTCATTTAGAAAGTACCATTTAAAAATTTTATGCATCAACTGTTTCTTAACCTGCTGTGATTTAATGAAACATTTCTCCCAGAACTGTCATTGATGCAGTCAGGAATTTTCCCATGGTCCCATAAAGGCAAATCTTTTTTCTTTTCCAGCCAGGTTCTTTAGAGGAGCTAGTACAAATAGGATAGCTTAGAATAAAGAAATAAAATTGTGCTTTAATTTGTCAGCTTAAGTATTTTGAAATTATTATTGATCCTAAAAACATTTTCTGCTTCTATTTTAGGGTGGTTTTTCTTCACTCAGTGTGCTATGCACTAACATCTCATACATACCTCTTTAATGGTTTTATTACAAAACTATAAATATGTTGTTACACATTTGTATCCCACATGAGTTGGTAAATTTTGTGAGGGCAGAGATCATCTCCTATTTATCCTCCCCCCCCCAAAAAAAATCACCTTGTGTTGGATATAGAGTAGGTGTTCAATACAATTTTACTGAATAAATAAAATATCACCCAGACAGGATTCTATAATTAGAGAAATGATATAGCTATGGGACTAGAAATTAACAAGGGTTTTATAAGCCATAAACCAACTTAATTACTTTATATAATATTCACACATTTGTTTATGTAGGCATACAAATATATAAATAAATAAATAGAAATACAAATAGAAAATTTATGCTTAAGTCTATAATTTGTGAAGATACGTAATAGAAAGTCAGCAGGATACCTTGAAATTTTACAGACATGGATGATGACTGTAAATTTTCCTGAGTCTAGAATTGACTCAGTTAAAATGGGGAGGGGGACTGGGCACACTGGCTCACCCAGTAATCCTAGCACTTTGGGAGGCTGAGGCTGGAGGATCACTGGAGGCCAGGAGTTTGAGACCAGCCTGGGTAACATAGTGATGAGATGCCATCTATACAAAAGAAAAAAAAAAAATTAGCCAGGCCTGGTGGTGTGTAGTCCCAGCTAGCAGGAGGCTGAGGTGGGAAGATCTCTTGAGCCTGGGAGTTGAAGGTTAATGTGAGCTGTGATGATGCCACTGCTCCAGTCTGGATGATCTCAAAAAAGAAAAGAAAGGGTAGTGTGAAGGAAATACAGGCAGTTATATCCATTCTCCAAGATTAAAGAGGTAGCTAGGAATACCTTAACACAAATAGTCAAGGGGATGTACATAAAACTTAGTAAATCTAGAGTAATTTTCAACTGGGGCCAATTTCTCCTCCTTCCCCCCCTGCCCCCCACTCCTTGGAGACATTTACATTTGTCACTGTCTGGGGATATTTTTGTTGTCACAATCTGGGGGTGGGGTGCTGTTGGAAGCTAGTGAGTAGAGGACAAGGGTAATGTTGGATGTCCCACTACCATGCATAGGGCAGCCCATCCTCTCATATCAAAGAATTATCTTGTCTAATGTTTCACCAGTGCCAGAGTTAAGAAACCTTGAACTAGAGAATAGCAGTCCATAGGAAATAAGCAAAGGTCTTATTTGTGTGCCCTTTCTATAAATAGGGAGACACTGTTCTAGAGAAATAGAATATATCAGTTTAAATGCCTCTTTTAAAACTCTGGATGAATGTGGTTTATCAAACAAGTTATAGTCTTGATATGACTGGCTATTAAGTTATATTCCAAAAACTAGATCCTAGTGGTTTTGCATATATTAAAAGTGAATAGTCATTTATTTTCTCATCAGCTATACTTCATATTTGTTCTTTTATATAACTACTGTATACTTAATTTGGATGCTTGCTACTAGAAAGAAGGACCTCTTTATTAACTGATTTTCTACATTATCTAGTACAACAAGGAAACAAAAAAGAATACATCATATTTTCCAAATACAGGTAAAATTTCATACCAGTTTTCACTAGAAAGAAAATTTAATTTTTTTACAATTTTTGGCATAATCCAAATATAAGGTATTTTGCGGGACAAAAATCAGAGGAGAAAATGATGTGTTTACATTACACTTGTGAACATATCTAGAACTGGAACTGTATCTCTGAGTTGAGATATTGTTGTTTACCAATTAGTTTAGTAAAAATGGCCGTCAAGAAAAGAGACATTTATGCAAAAGTCAAAGAAACTGAAATTCTAACAAACAAACTAACAGACAAAAAAATCACAGCTGGATTATTAAACCTGGGGAATTGAAAGTAGACTAAAGGCAGAAATAAACAAAGGCACATTTCAGAAGTTGTATTTGACACCTCAAGATTAGCCTAACATGGATGAAAATCGAGACATGTTTTCTTCAAATATAGAGAAGCGAATTCCTTCACTTTATTTAAGACTCCAAATCTTTTGGGAGGTGCAAGACCAAGTTTTATGGAATAAAACCATAAAGTTTAAATGAGGAAGTGTTACATCTTCAAGAAAAAAAGGGCTGAATCACTGCCAGGATTGATGTTGCAAAACACATGTGAAACATGGAGGTCACTGTAGTTCCCGAGGTGTTGAGGTGAGCAGCACAACATGTTAGTGAGCACAAATGACCAGTGTGTGTTCATTTTATTCATCTTAAATGGAGAACGGAATTGCCTCTAGGTCATAGTCTGCTCTTAAAAGGTGCAGAATAGGTTCACTGATCTGATCACCTATCCTCTGGCAAACATTGCTGTCGTAGGGAGAATATTAGTAGGTAAAGGAAAGAGTTTCTACTCAGTGAATGATTTAGGTAATTTCCTCTTATACAATAAATGAAGAATAGAATATATACATATATACTAACATATATTTTATTTCACTTTTAGTTTCAGGGTTCTGGTTCAATATATATGCTGAGTGTTAACACATTTTTAG
This sequence comes from Indri indri, assembly GCA_004363605.1. Taxonomy (NCBI): domain Eukaryota; kingdom Metazoa; phylum Chordata; class Mammalia; order Primates; family Indriidae; genus Indri; species Indri indri. The sequence continues at coordinate 446,000 of RJWJ010000065.1, forward strand.
TGAATTTTGCTTTGCTTAAAGCTGTCAGTTGGAATTATATGTAGACAATTATTCATGCGTTACATTTTACCTGTAGAGAGAACTGAATACTATTTTAAAATAAGAATACCTCTAGCTGCAAACTGGAACAACCACAGAGCACTCTAATATCCAATTGGCACTTCATTAAATCTTTTCAAAATTACTTAGAATTTGTTGGATGAAACATTTGCTAGAAATCATTGCTAATGTAGCCTCTTAAATAACTTCAAAATGAACTGGTACATTTCCATTAAGCAGTCTTAATGAACAATTTAAAAAGGAAAATACTCCAGCATTTTATATGGCTTTTTTCTCCTTCACATTTTCTTTATGTGGTTGATTATTTAAAAAAAAATACTAATTTTCACAACTAGGAAACTTGCTGATAATAGAATAATTTCTCAAAAAAATTCTGGTACCCTGAGATCCTACTGGCCACTTCTTGGGGAGAGCAGTCTTTGAAACATGGAATTTTCAGGGGTGCTTTCTGCAATGAGCTTTTCTTGCCCATTCCAGATCTCTTTAGTACTTTTTGGGGGGGGTGGGGGCTGGTGACTGCTCAAATATCGTACAAAATTTTATTCCATTCACAATGCCCAGTCACCTAAAGAAAGGAGGAAAAATAATGAAATAAAACTTTTTTGACCTTTCATTAAAAAAAAAAAACTTTTTCGAATACCTACTTTATTAATTTTTATATACCAAAATAAAACTGTTACCATAGATGTGTCCCCAAGACTAATTCCCCAGACTTTATGTAGAACAAACGAAATTTCATTTACTTGATTTCATGTATTCGGTTTCTACGTAATCTAGTGTTATATGAGGAGCGGCAGAGCTCAATGACATTTTGGGTTTTGTTGCTTTTAAAATTGTGTTTGCAGCATGATGATCTTCCTAGTTATATAAAACAGAAGTATTCTGGAGCAAGAGTGGTGTTAGCAGCATCCTTCTTTGGGTTTAGCAATAGCGTGGCTAACCATTAGTAGTTTTGCAGAGTTCTTGGGTGGAGGGGAGCCCGTTGGCATAAGGAATCCAGGGAACTTCCAGGGGAGCCTCAGCTCCCTTGCTTGCCTGGAGCAGAACTATGACACCCTTACTGAGAAGTGACAGAGATGGCTCTGTCCTATCACTGCAGAAGATGAAGGCAAAGAAGACCCTCAAGTAAACCTGCAATGGCTTGAAAGAGACAAGACCAGTCATCAACTCTGAGACGAGTAGTTGCGCTGGTTCAGTTATCTTTGTCTCTCTTATAGGTAAAGACAGGTTTTGGTCTCTCTCAAAATACATCCTTTTTTTTAAGGTGTTAGGAGTGATAATTCTCCGATGTTTTATTTTAAAAGGATCTGTATATCTAAAACTGCATTCAAATGGTTTTCTTTGAAAATAATTGATTTTATCATTAAGTTTAAATTTCACTATGTAGAAGACAAAATTTTGAGATTTTTAAATACTAAGTTATATTTCATGGAATTGTTTTTGTTGTATTCTTTGAGTATCATTTCAACTATATGTGGAGAATGGTTCATTTATACATGCTGAGTTCAGTGAAAGCACACTGGTGGGTTCTCCGTTTAAGGAATATTGGGGGAAGAACTTTCATTCTATTCTAATGAGAATAATAATGGCTCAAGTTCTAATGGGTCTGATGTGTAGAAATGAGACTCTGAAGTAGTCAACTCTATGAGGAAGAAATTAAACTCACAATTATGTTTGTTTGGAAGCCTGATATTGTGGTCTAGATTCTGCAAAATAGAAACAACTAGTTTATTCAAATCAACCCAAACTTAATACTAGTTAATTATCAGATTTTTACAAATAAATTTTGTTTATATTTCATAATTCATTTTAATTACTTTTTTCAAGAGGTGCTGCTTTGTTTACAACCCTTGGTGGTCAGTGATAAATCAAAGTCCAGACTGTATAAAAGTCTTTATTTCACATCAGGGAGTGAGAATTACTTAAATATATATATTCTTAGAAAACACACCAGGCAAATAAGGTAAACACATGTTTAAAAACCTTAAACAAACATTTAATTTTATAACTGATGCATGGAAAGAAAAAATATGTGTTTGCTTCTTACCTTCTTAGATTAGGAGATTAGATGTCTTCATAAAGAAGTCAATGTCAGGCTTCAAAGCTTCAAAGGACAGACTGACTCTTTTCTTATGAGCTAATGCAGCTGGCTACTTAAAGTTGAAGTCAACGCTCTTTTACTATTCCAAAAATTGCAGGGCCCTTAAGAATTATGCTGATCTATTCTTCCTGTACTTTATAAATGGAATAACAACATGTAGATGACAGCACATCTGTTTATGGCATGGTTTACTGAATATTTTAATCCCACTGTTAAGACCTACTGTTCAGAAAAAAAGATTTCTTTCAAAATATTACTGCTCTTTGACAATGTACCTGGTCACCCAAGAGCTCTGATGAAGATGTACTGTACAAGGAGATGAATGCTTTTATACCTGCTAACACCCCATCCATTTTTGAAGCCCATGGATTAAGGAGTAATTTTGACTTTAAAGTCTATTTACTAAATACAGTTTGTAAAACTATAGGTGCCAAAGATAGTGATTTCTCTGAGGGATCTAGACAAAGATAATTGAAAACCTTCTGGAAAGGATTTTCCATTCCTGATGCCATTAAGAACATTCGTTATTCATGGAAGGAGGTCGAAATATCAACATTAACAGGATTTTGAAAGAAGTAGATTCCAAACCTCACGGATGACTTTGAGCGGTTCAAGACTTCAATGAAGGAGGTAACTGAAGAAATAGCAAGAAAACTAGAATTTGAAGTGGAGCCCAAAGATGTGACTGAATTGCTTCAATCTCATGACAAACTTTCATGGATGAGAGTTGCTTCTTATGGATGAGCAAAGAAAGTGGTTTCTTGAGATGGCATCTACTCCTGGTGAAGATGCTGTGAACATTGTTGAAATGACAAGGGGTTTATGATATTCCATAAACTTAGTTGAAAAAGCAGTGGCAGGATTTGAAAAAAATGACTCCAATTTTGAAAGAAGTTTTGCTGTGGGTAAATATGCTACCAAACAGCATTACATGCTACAGAGAAAGCAAGGAGGAATGGAAGAGTCAATAGATGTGGCAAACTTCAATACTGTCTTATTTTGAGAAATTGCCACAGCCACTCCAGCTTTCAGCAACCAAAACCTTAATCAGTCAGCAGCTATCAACATCAATGCAAGACCTTCCATCAGCAAAAAGTTTATGACTCACTGAAGGCTCAGATAATTGTTAGTATTTTTAAAATTTTTTTAAATTAAGGCATGCACATTGTTTTTGTTAGAAATAATGATATTTCACCCTTAATAGACTACAATGTAGTATAAACATAACTTTTACATATGCCGGGAAAACAAAATATTTGTGCGACTTGCTTTATTTTGGTGTTTGCTTTATTGTAGTGGTCTAGAACTGAACCTATAATTTTTCTGAGGGATGTCTGTATTCTTTCCCCCCAAATTTTTTTCATGACTTTTGGTCTCTGATTAGAAGACACACAACAACCACTGTTCACCTTTTTCTCTTTTTTTGAATAGACTAAGAGGGCCATCATGCTCTCATAATAACCTGCTCCTGCAGAAAATGAGAATTGCTCCAAAAAAGTCACTTTTTATTTTTGTGTCTTAACTTTTTCACTTGAGAAATAAAAAAAGATTTAGGAGAGACACATTTGCCTAACACTTCAGAAGAGCTTTGGAGATAATGGATAATGAAATAATGATTTTTAAAACACTAGGAGATTTGGAGATAAAAGTTGCTGTGAGATGCAAAGATGATAAGAATTTCAGGCAAACGGCTCATTTAATAGTCATTTGCAAGAGAGGTTTAATTCTAAGAAGTGCTTAAAGAAGAGCTTCGATTTAGCTCTTAAAGTCCAAGTGATTATTTTAGGACTTTAAAAAATGCCAACTTGGATAGAAAACAAATAAACAAGTCATAAATATGTCACCTTTGCTAAAAATCAAATTCTGTTTCCTAAATTTAAAGTGTAGTAAGATTGGTTACTCTGTAAGGAAGAAAACCAAAAAAGTGCCAAAGAAAGCAGAAATCTGCATGTTTCATAACAACAGAAGTGTAGTTATAGAAGCATAAAAATAAGATCATGAAACACATTTCATTTCCCAAATTCTTCAATATAGCTTTAAGGTACCAGAGAGCAGGAATAGAAAATATATGTTTCTCTATTTAATATTGGAAAACAGAATATAATGATTATAAACATAGGTAAAAATATCCTTTGTTTTTATCATGTTAGTAAAATATTGCATTGACCTAAATTTTAATTCTGCATAGAGTTGGATTGCTTTTTAAAAACTAGCATACATTTTTTCAGACAGTTCTTTAGGAACTTAGTTATTTAACTTGAATGAAGATATATTTACAAAGTAAAATCTTTTTCTCAAAATATAAGATAGTGTTTTCCTTAAATTCTCCTCAATTAAGACCTATTATCCAAGTAAATAATCCTTATTCTTATTTTCTGTGCGATGCCTTTTGCTTACCTACATCCATACTCAGGGAAAATGCAAACTTTCTTATTTTAAAAACATGTGTATTTTATTTTAAAATAGTTTAAGACTCACAATAAGCCACACAAGTAGCACAGAGAATTCCCATGTACCTTTTGCCCAGCTTTTCCAGTTATGATACCTTCCAAATAACATCAAAACCAGAAAACTAACTCTGGGAAATAATATTAACTCAGTTACAGGCAAAGGCAAACTTTTAAGTCTTTTAAGTTTTAAAACACTACCTCTAAATTATGTATACACACACACGCAAACACACACACATATACATATACATGTATGACTTAAAAGTTTGCCTTTGCCTGTAACTGTGTTAAATTGAGTTAATTACGTGTGTGTATATGTTTAATTGAGATGTGGTTTTATTCTCTGAGATAAAGATAAACAGAAGAATGGGTAATAAATGACTTCAGTTCACATGAAAAGGAGGCAAATTTGATATTTATCTTGCCATATAAGCTCCCTAACCCCCTGCTCTGCATTCTACTTACCACCTCTAGAAACTTTATTCTTATCGCAATTATTGCTGTTTTCTTTGGTCATAACCTTGTTACCCTTCTTCCCTTCCAACTTCTTGCTGAATGTCCACACCCTCGTCTCTGATAATTTGCAGCCAGCATTACTCCAATAACTGGCGCAGGGTCCTCTGTCCCAAGACTAATTCCTGCCTGCCCTCGTGCTACACAATCTATGTTTTGTATGTTATAGTACTGATGCATAGATTGTATGTCTTTTTATTACTAGAAATGACTTCTATGATTTTGTGCATATTTGTCTTCTATTGCAATAGATCACAAACTGCAAAAGTAGAGGGACCATTTCTTCCATCCTTTTGAATTCCCCTAAAAGCACAACCAATTATGTGTATGGTGAAGCCTAAAGATGCTTGTTGAATGCAGGCCTACCTTTGGCATTGAATGCAAATGGGGCAATTATGGAAGGACACATTTGCTTATGAAACCATTTTAAGAAACAAACATTAAAATGGACGTTTCAGGAATAATCCACATTTATTTAGAAAATATTTCTGTTTGGAATAAATTTCAGAGTAAAAAAAAAGGCAGAAAGTCAAGAAAAATTATAATCAAAGTGACCTGAAAAAACCAAATCTAAAGTTTAAGACTAAAATGCTAAACAAATTAAAATCCAAAATGCATGTATCATAAAATTAATAGGGGAAGTACAAAAATCTATTGGCAAAACACACAAAAACCCTCAAAACCAAGAATCTTGGCATAGTCTTCCTGGGGCCCCTGAGCTGCCATGTAAGAAATCCAACTACTAGAATGCCCTTGGATGGGGTCATATGTAGGTGCTTTAGTTAATAGTCCCACCTGAGCCCCACCTTCCAGCTCCCCTGCCAAAGCATCTGACCGGTGAATAATGCTGTCCTTGACCTTCTGGGGGGCCCATACACCAGCTGAATATCTCCAGCTGACCTCTGTCAACACCAAGTGACAAGAAGAATTACTTTGCCAAGCTCTGCCCAAATTCCTGCTCATACAATTGTGAGAATAAAATGTATCTAGTTTTAAGCCACTAAAATATGAGAAAGAATGAACATTCATTTTAGCTTGAGGTTGCAATGCAGACTGTACACTAACAACAAATCATTTAAAAAACAATTTTATGATTGCTGCTACAATACAGCAAAGATCGGGATATGAATACATCTGTATGTATGCGTGACACATGAGGGGTCTTCAAAAGGTCATGGAAAATGTGTATTATGAAAAAATTATGCATGAATTTCAAAAGCTTTTTACAGCAAAATAAACTCAACTTACTAAAACATGTCTTAACAGGATCTAGTTTGAGGTCACTTGAGACAGAAGTATAAGACATCGCTTGGAAAAGAGCTTCTATCAAAGCACCACGAATTATGCTGAAATTGAAGGAAGAACAAACACCGAATTCATGGTGAAGCTTGAGTAGAAGAAGGATGGAATCACTGATGCTTTTTAAAAGGTTTATGAGGACAATGTCTCAAAGAAATCAGCAGTTTATAAATGAGTAACTCATTAAAAGGGATGAGATGATGTTGAAGACGAAGCCTGCAGCAGCAGAACAACCCACATCAACTTGAGAAGAAAAAAATCATCTTGTCTGTGCCCTAAAGAGGATGAACGCTTAACAGCAGAAACAACAGCCAACAACATAGACATCTCAGTGATTTAGCTTACACAATTCTAATTGAAAAATTAACGTTGAGTAACTTTCCACTCGATTGGTGCCAAAACTGTTGCACCCAGATCAGCTGCAGACAAGAGCAGAGAGCGTTCAATGGAAATTTTGAACAAGTGGGATCAAGATCCCAAAGCATTTCTTTGAAGAATCGTAACAGGAGATGAAACGTGGCTTTACCAGTACAGTCTTGAAGACAAAGCAATGGCTACCAAGAGGTGGCAGGGGTCCAGTCAGAGCAAAAGCAGATCAGTCAAGAGCAAAGGATATGGCAACAGTTTTTTGCGGATTCTTGAAGTATTTTGCTCATTAATTTTCTGGAGGGCCAAAGAACAATAACATCTGCTTGATATGAGAGTGTTTTGGAAAGTTAGCCAAAGATTTAACAGAAAAATGCCCAGGAAAACTTCATCAGAGAGTCCTTCTCCACCACGGCAATGTTCCTACTCATTCCTCTCATCGAAAGTGCAATTTTGCAAGAGTTTCTATGGGAAATTGTTAGGCATCCACCTTACAGTCCTGATTTGGCTCCTGACTTCTTTCTGTTTTCTAATCTTAAAAAGTCTTTAAAAGTCACCCATTTTTCATCAGTTAGTAATGTAAATAACGACTGCATTAACATGATTAAATTCCCAGCATCCTCAATTCCTTAAGGATGGACTAAATGGCTGGTATCAAGGCTTACAAAAGTTTCTTGAACCAGATAGAGCTTATGCTGAGAAATAAAGTTTATGTTTTTTATTTTTATTTTTTTAATTCCATTTTCCCACAAACTATCAAAGTTATACATACACACACACGCGGTTTTCTAGAAAATAATTAAAATAGCACAGAAAATCAGAAATCCTTAGTTGAAGGATTTGATGTTTACTATATTAAAATCAAACAGAGACAATAGGAGTAAAAAAAAAATTACTAAAAGGTAAAAATCTATGGATTGAACCTAGCAAAGAAAATGGGGAAAATATTCATATATGTTGACAAATAGACACCGTGTGAGGAGACGTGGCTTTAGAATGAGGCCATGAATGTCCATTGCTATTGAATAGAATGGGGCCCTGGGTTTTTATATCCATATTAACCCCATACACATATTTATGCTAATTTTAATAGGCACATTTTACCTTTAATTGCACACCCCTCCACAAAAACAGAAGTAGAAGTCCATTGATCCTGGTTTGTAACTCATGCATGCAGTCTGTTCTGAGCATCTTTTAAGGACTGAGGTTGCCAATTAAATCTTTGGTTTCCCAGGGCCATTAGCTTTATCTACTATGTATTAAATTTCCCCAAACAGAATGTCTCTTGTCATTACCTTGGGAATCCTATGCCTTTTTTCTGATGGAGTCACCACTGCATGTGGCCATTTCTTCTTGGATGACCAAATCTTCGGATTCTTTTCTCAACTGACTTGCATGGTAAAAACTCTATTTTTTACTTTTTCAAAACATGTAAATATGGCTAATACAATCAGCATAATTATTTAATCATTTTTATTTTACATCATATTATCATTTAGCCACTTTAATCTGAATGTGACAGTTTGGAAGTGACAACAAAAACCATCTGTTCATGTAGACAACAAGCAAAGGACCAGAAAGATATGACTTGTCAAAGATCAAACAATTATAATACTGAAAGTCATATTCTAATTTTTAATTTAAGTTTTAAAATTTTAATTTCAAAATGCTTTGTACATAATTTTCATACACTACTCTATAATAGTACAGAAAATAATGTAAAAAATAGATATCTACCAATTGCTGAGGTATTTAACAGATGATCATAATTTGTCATATTTATTTCAGATCTCCACCTTAAAGAAGATAAAAGAAAAAGAGAAAGAATACTGATTTTCCAGTGCAATCTTCTTCTCACAACTCCCTGCTGCCTGTCTTACAGCTTGGAATTATTGTAGATTTTTATTTTTGTAAAAGGTTAATAGTAAGTTTATTTCTTAGAAGACGTTCATCTATTAGCACATTTGATTCTCCCCATCTACTTGGGAGACAGGGAATATATTACAATCTGTATTTTATAAACAAGTGAAGCATAAAAATATTAACTTATTTGCCCAAGATGTCAAAGTGTTTCAAAAAACCTGGCCAACTTCTGACTGTACGTGTCCTGGTGCACCCTGCTGTGTAAGTCATAAAGTCATAAGTCAATATCAGAATATGAGAACAAAGTAAAGAGAAATGCATTTTGAAGCACAGTTAGAATTCCAAATTTTTAAAGAATCTAAACTTATTAATATTTAACTACCACCAGAATTGCAAATTCATCTAGAAAATCTTTATAATCCTTTCGGACTCTCGAAAACTATTAAATGTTTCTTTATCTTTAAATATCATTTTACCCCTCTCAAATGCATTCATATAGTATCTTTATTGAATCATCAGTTAGTAATGTAAATAACTAAGTAAATAAATAATCCTACAAAGCAGGAATTTGTTGGTAATGCTTTTACCAATGAGAAAGTGGGATAGCCGAAAATTCGTATGTTAATGGTGGCTGAAGCCAATAGTCTCTGGTATTTGCTGCACATTGGAATCATCTCAAGGCTCAGGTCACAGCTCTACCAAAAATATTAGAATATCTGGAAGTGCGTTTCAGGCACCAGTAAGTTTTAAAGCTTCAGGTGCTTTCAGATTCCCCACGGCCAAAAAAAAAAAAAAAGTATGGGAACCACTAGTTTTAGCAGCGGCTACCCTACCATTACTTGGTGCTCCTAGTCTATTGCCTCTTCCTCTATGATAGGAAAAGCACGCACAGATGATTGTCTATCTTTCCTTGGGACATCAGCTGTCAGCAGTTAAGAAACTATTTTACAGTTAAGAAACTATTTGCCTTTAATGTTTTTTTATTTCAAAATATTTCCGGGGTACAAATATTTTTGGTTTCATGCATCAATTTTGTTATGCTTGAGTCAGGGTTGTAAGTGTGCCCATCACCCAGATAGTGTTCACTGCACACGTTAGGAAGGTTTTAGTCCGTCCCCTCCTCTTTCCTCTCCCGTACTTGATTTCCACTGAATTTTACTTCCCTCTGTGCACATGTGCGCTCATTGGTTAGTTCCAATTTAATAGCAAGTACATGTGGTGCTTGTTTTTCCATTCTTTAGATACTTCACTTGGGGTAATGGTCTCCAGTTCCGTCCAAATTGCTGCAAAAGGTATTAATTCATGCTTTTTATGGCTGAGTAGTATTCAATGGTATACATATACCACATTTTGTTAATCTACTTATGAATTGATGGGCACTTGGGTTCATTTCAGGTCTTTATAACTGTGAATTGTGCTGCAATAAACATTCAAGTGCAAGTGTCTTTTTGATAAAATGACTTTTTTTCCTTTGGTTAAATACCCAGTAGTGGGATTGCTGGATCAAATAGCAGGTCTACTTTTAGTTCTTTGAGGAATCTCCACACTATTTTCCATAGATGTACTAATTCGCAGTCCCACCAACAATGTATAAGTGTTCCTTTCTTGCTACATCCATGCCAGTATCTATTACTTTTGGACTTTTTCATAAAAGCCATTCTAACTGGGGTAAGATGGTATCTCCTTGTGATTTTAATTTGCATTTCCCTGATAATTAGTGATGTTGAGCATTTTTCATATGTTTATTGGCCATTTGCCTATCTTCTTTTGAAAATCTTCTGTTCATGTTTTTGCCCACTTTTTAATGGAGTTGTTGGTTTTTTTCCTGCTGATCTTTTTGAGTTCTTTGTAGATACTGGCTATTAGCTCTTTATCAGATGTATAGCTTGTAAATATTTTCTCCCATTCTGTGGGTTGTCTATTTGCTCTGTTTATTATTCCTTTAGCTGTGCAGAGGCTTTTAAATTTAATTGAGGCCAATTTACTTATTTTTGGTGTTGCTGTAATTGCCATATTTGCCCTTAATTTTGATCATGCATTCCATGTGTGGTTAGAAACAGATCTCTATGTAATAGGCAGTCCCCACAACATTTTTGACCCAACGTCAAGTTACAGATGAAGTGTCAAGTTAACCATTTAAGGTGCCAGTTTTTAATAACTTTGATTCTACTTTCAGCTCACCTTGCCCATGGTCTGTGAGTTTATTCTTGTGACCACCATGAACAGAAACTTAATTTATTTTTAATTTGGGTTCTAAATCAAATGAAATTAACTTAGGATTCCCTCTGTACTTCAAAGATGGAAACAGAAAAGTTATGAATCAAAATAACAAACCTTGCTTTATGGACAACTACATATACCAAGGGAGTCTAAGATGAGTTCAAGAGACCATAGTACTTCAGCTACCCTAGGACCCGCCTCTTGGTTGCTAATTAACACTTCCCTGAGAAACCTCAGCCCATGCGGCTCTCATTCTTGGATCATGAAAAGTAGTTGGGAACCCTTGTGTTCAAAAACCATGTTCACCACCATACAAACACCCTAGAAATTTCACAACAGGCTTTTAGAAACATGCACACACCATGTTCTCCAAATATGGACCAAGAAATTATTGCTAAGAATGTCTGTGCTCTAGTCCTTCACTTCCTTGGAGAACATGGGTCTGGAAATGAGAAGGCATTCAACTCAAATACCTTTATTGATTGTCTCCTATTACTCTGTGTCTCCAGCAGTAAACACGGAAGCTATGAATCTATGCCATGCATGATTCTCTCTCTCAAGAAGCTGCTTAGATTTGTAGTGGTTTGATAAGGAAGGTCAGATATTGTGCCCATATAAAGAAAGAAACGATTTTACTACAAGCAATTGCAGTATAATTTGCTCCAGTTTATCATTTGACGCCTTTTGGCTGTTATATATCAACAAGATTTCCTTTTTTTTATAGTACATATATCACCCTTAAATCATCACATACCTCACTGAACTTTTTATTTCTACATTGGAGAAGCTGGTCTCTAGATATAACTCATACTGAATTAATTTACTACTTGGACTTAACGGTAAAGTTATTGAAAAGTGCTTTAAATAATTTAACGATGCAAACAAATGGATCCCCTTAATTTTGACACCATAAATATGAATTTTTTTCGTTTTTGTTTTTTTTTTTTTTGAGACAGAGTCTCGTTCTGTTGCCGTGACGTCAGCCTAGCTCACAGCAACCTCATACTCCTGGGCTCGAGCAATTCTCCTGCCTCACCCTCCCCAGTAGCTGGGACTTACAGGCATGCACCACCATGCCTGGCTAATGTTTATATATATATTTTTAGTTGTCCAGATCATTTCTTTCTATCTTTTAGTAGAGACTGGGTCTCGCTCTTGCTCAGGCTGGTCTCGAACTCCTGACCTTGAGCGATCCACCCGCCTCGGCCTCCCAGAGTGCTAGGATTACAGGCGTGAGCCACCACACCCGGCCGCCATAAATATGAATTTTAATCAATGTTACATTTTCATTAGTCGAATACCCTTTTCAGTAGGAGAAAATTTTAAATGGAATTAATAAGTAATTTTATTATATAATGAAATTCCTTGGATTGCCCTCTTTTATAAAAGCCTACTTCTTAAATACTAGTATACAGACAAATGATTGTGTATAAATAATAATTAAAATACATTTAAAATGAAATTAAGGTTCCTGAGTAGTATTTAATGCCCAAATCCTTTTTTATGAAACCCACTTTGCAACCTAGTCCTTAAATGCCCTGTGTAAGTAATCCTCACAATACCCAGAAAGCTTTGATTTTCTCTTTCACTGTTTTCATAGTATTTAGTAAAAGAGAAGACATATTATCTGATAATAAGCTTTATGTTAGAAAGCTACTATACTTATCTGTGATACCAAAATTACTATCCTGATTAGCTTCATATACTAATCAATAAGATAGGGCCTACATCCCCCTACCCCCAAATTCCATGGCATGGCAGAAAAGATAATTTTTAATATGATAAATCCAACGCAGGGTGGGAAAATAAGAAACAGTGTCATTAATGCATAGATATTCGATAGGGTCTTTAAAAGGTGGAAAATACACAAGAATCAAATGTATGGATAAATACAATCAGAAGAAATAAATGTCTAAAACAAGTGCTGAAGAAGGCTATTTTTAAAGGTAGGAATGGTGTGTGGAGAAGCTCAAGGTCCAAATGCAATGGTGGAACAAAATTGGAAGGGCCCTGGGAAATCAGACATGATTGAGCAAGGGGTACATTAAGAGAAGCCAGGTCATCTGACATACACGGGAAATTATACAAGTGGACACTTGAGGGAGCATTCATGCTAAGCAGCAAATGGTGGTGCAATTCCCCTCAGATTATAACACAGGTGCAGGAACTAGACCAGAGACGTGGAACAGTTCCCCAGGAAGGGCAGGATCTCACACACAGGAGCCAAGCCCCATCTCTCAGTTACCAATTTAGACCTCAGTAAATGTACCAGGAAGATGAAAAGGAACTCTCCAATACAAATATGAGTAAACAATCCCAAATCCCCAACATTGGAAGAAAACCAACACCATCAAAAGAAGTTACCAAGCTCAACAGAACTAATTCCCAATGAAAGAAATAGAGCCATTAAAGACTTGAGAATAAGTATCAGTAAGTGCTGTGTATCGTCGGAGATACACAACAGGACATTTCTCCCCATGATATTATCTCTCTCTCTCTCTCTCTCTCTCTCTCTCACACACACACACACACACACACACACACACACACACACACACTCTTATCCACAGCTCCTGGCTCATACTTCCCATAGCCGTTGTTATAGTCTTTTGTTGTAATGTTGGGGCACTTTAGGCCTCAGGGGCAGGCCTTAGAGGAATCAGAAAAAGGACGTGTAAGTGATGAGTGAAGGGACATGGATGCTCTATCCAGAAGTCCAGCTAGCCCTCTAACTGAAGTGTAAGAAGGGAAAACAGGAAGAATGTGAGGGGATGTGCACAAAAGAAATAATAAAAGGAAATACATAATCCAAGTCCTTTGCTTCTTCCTTTTAGTCCATTCTAAAAATTATCTTTTCCATATTAACATCTTCAGCATAGTTTAAAAAGTTCAAATACTATTTATTTATATTCCTAATTTTTCAATAGTCTTATAAAATGTTACGATGAACACAATGGAAAAGCTGATATTTAATTTAATTCCCGCACTTTTATCTGTCTTCAGCTGACACCTCTCTTGGTCTCAAGGAGCACAGATGTAGAAGAATAGGCTCCATTTTGCCAACATAGAGATTTTTGTAAATTTCTCCAAATATAACCACAAACTTGAAGATTCTAAGTGAATGAAATCACAACGGAAGAAGTAGAATGACTGAGATTCCATCAACCAAGTACAACCAATGTGCTGGGAACAGAAAGTTTCCACACTGTATGCAGTGAAGACTTTCATATCTTAATAAATTCTTCTTGCCCCATTATGTAATCTCATATCCTCATAAAATTAACAAATTAGTTTTGCCCATGGTAGGCAAACCTTCTTCATAAATCTTAAACCTGTTTTAAATATATGTAAACAATAAGCATGAAATTTGTTTTTCCTATGGCAATGATAAATAATTTGTTGTGCTTTTTGCTCATTGCTAAAATCATGCCTAATATTTTGTGAACTCTATGAGAAATACCCTATATGGCAAAGAGGACCCATTCCTGCATTGATGTTGTGAGGACTGGAAATGCCATTTCAAGTGTGTGCACTAATGTTTACAGCACAATCAAGATTTATTAAAACTACTCCACAGAGCAATATTGTACAGAATTTATGAACCATAAAACTGCTATAAAGGTCACTTGAGATGCAAAAGTTTAATTTGGAATATCATGTTATGGTACAGAATTGCTATATTCAATGCTTGTTAAAATAAATGGTTTAAGGATATTTGTCTCAGTCTGTGAAGTTTATGAACTTCAACAAAAATAATTTCATATTCTCTACTATTTTACATAGCTTTGATTTCTTTAGGGTTTATTCACGAATTGTAACTCATCTCACGTAAAATAACAAAGAAATCAGATACAAATTTGATCTCACTTTCAAAACTCACTGTTGTTTCATAGAGCATATTGCATATCACTACTTACCCAATTTCCAACATTTGCGTGTCAGACGATTATCCATTCATTCCTCTTGTGATACCAAGATCTGAAGGAATGGATAGCTTCTCAAGAGATATCAAGAAAATGAACAAGACATTAAATATTTGTAATAGAAACACTTGGGAAGGCATCGATAAATGAGATTATGGATTATGATAGTGTCTGAATTTGTGATGTTATGTTGCATATATAAAGATATATGCAAAATTGTAAAACAATCCAAGCAAATAAAATGTAAGAAAACATCAGTTATAGAGTGTTGTTATTTTTTAGTATGACAAATGTCATGCAATAAAAGTATAATAAAATGAAAGACAACATAAAAATAGTAAGCATTTGCAAAATTTTTCTTACAGTAGATCTTTTTATGGAAAAACAGCATAAAATGATTTTTCTACATTTTGATTGTTCATCAAAACCAACATTTATTATCAAGTTCCAAAATGTAGAATCAGAATATTGTTTAATATTTGTAAGATTTCTGAATAGCACTGTACAAAGCGTAGCCTTTTCTATGATGTTTACATTGTAAATCTTAGACTATAAAATATTATGCTCGTTTCTCCATCAGTTAAAAAATTTGAAAATCATTTCATTTATAAGGGTATCATAATATCATATGATTCGATTCTCTCATTTTTGAGATAAAGATGTTTGAGATGCTATGTTCCCCAAATAGCCAGGAGTGGAACTTGCTTCTCATCATGAAAAAAGTGTAGCTAAAATGTTTTGTGTACGTACAGTTTATTAAGCATTTTACTAAACCAGTCTTTGGAATTATTTTTTTCTTTCAATATCCTTTGTCAGAGATACTAAATTATCCATATATTCAAGATGGGAAAAACTGATTGTTGAGGGAGTTAAATAATGTGCTTATGGTGACACAGACACAAAACAGTGGAGCTGGCACTTGAATGGGCAGTTGAATCACAAAATTTAGTTTCCTTCTTTTTTTTATGATGTGGATTTTTAAAATACATTTCAGCATATTATGGAGGTGCAAATGCTTTGGTTAAATGAATTGCTTTTGTACAGTTTGAGTCAGAGTTACAGGTGTGCCCATCACCCAGATAGTGTGTGTTGTACCTGCCAGGTGTGAATTGACCCATCCCCACTCCCCCCCCCAACACCTGCTTGATTTATGTTGAATTTTACTGCCATACGAGCACATGAGTGTTGTTCTATAAGTTTCAATTTAGTGGTGAGTACATGTGGTTTTTGTTCTTCCCTTCTTGTGACACTTCACTTAAAAGGATGGTCTCTAGTTCCATCCAGGTTGTTACAAAAGGGATTAGTTCACCATTTTTTTTTTTTATGGCTGAGTAGTCCTACATGGTGTGTGTGTGTGTGTGTATATATATATATGTATATATATATCATATTTTATTAATCCACTCATATATTGATGGGCACTTGGGTTGTTTCCACATCTTTGTGATTGTGAATTGTGCTGCTATAGACATTCTTGTGCAAGTGTCTTTTTTATAAAATGTCTTTTTTTCTTGTGGGTAAATATCCAGTAGTGGGATTGCTGGACTGTACTTACGCTAAGGTCAATTAGAGCAGGCTATGAGGATACATCTAGACAAAGCAATCATAGGTTATAAAGGAAAGTATAAGTGTTTCGGTCTGGAGGATTATTTGTTTCCAAATACTCCGGGCATGTGTCTACGAGCAGTTGTAGGTAATGTACAAAAGAATGGCAGAGTTTAGTTCATTGCTCTCATTCTGATGTCAACTGCACGTTGTCTCCCTCTCACACAGTTCAATGCATGGAAAGTCCCTGCATGCGTCTGTAGATCTCCCTTTTTTTTTGCTTTCCTTGCCAGCGTCATGCTTTTCCATAGCCTTCATGCTTTTCCTAGTCTTGTGGCCCCAGATGCCTAACTGAAGGAAACAAACAAATTCTCACTAGAAAAGTGCCATTTTATCATAAAAATACATAGACAATGAGACAAAGGAAACTAGAGGGAAGCTGAAGAAAGCATCAAAACAGAAAAGACTAGGAAAAAGAAAAGGAACAGAGAAGAAATAAAGTTTTCAAATAAAATATGTATTTGTATTTTAAATAAATATTGGTATTTTAAAAAATCAATATTTACAAGGTACAATGTCTGATGTGCTCTACAGAGAAAAATTAAAGTATTTCACAAAAAAAATTTCAAAGAAAATATGCATCTAACAGTGTGAGCAAAGGAGAACCATAAGGAAGAATCAGAGAAAAAGAAGCAGAGAAAAAGAAGGGACAATATGGTACGTAGAAATTACCAAAGAAATCACACAATTCAATTTCCCATTACCTGAAAGTCTCCAGATTGATAGGGTGCAGAGTGCCCCGGACAATAAAAGAGAACGACTGTCTCAGGAACAAATCATGAAATTCCAAAACACTTGTGATGAATTTAAGATCCAACAAGCTTGCAAGAGGTGGAAGTGGGGACACATTTGCCAAATAATGGGATGCAGAAAGGCGTCAAAATTCTCACCAGCGTAGTTGGATTCGAGAAAGTGGTGGAGCCAAGCCTTAAATCCCTAGGGAAAAGCACTTGTAATCTAGAATCCCATGCCCATCTATACTATCGTTGAAGTGTAATGATGGAGTAGAACTATTTTCAAATATCCTAGGGCTAAAATACATACACATTCTAAGCTATGCTTTAGACCAATTATTAAGGCAAGTAGACTACAGAAAAAGAGAAAACCCAACAGAGAAATATGCCCAGGATTAGAATAGGTTAGTCTAGATGGGAGCGGGGAGTGGTGGGGTGGTCGGTCTTCAGGAAATAAAAAGTAGATGGATAGGTTTGTTATATGAAAAAAAAATTGAAAGTAGATCAATGGTGACTTATAACATGAATAGGGATAAGTACATGGAAAACTAAGCCAATGAAAAACATTAAAACTTTAATTTAATTTAATAAAATAAAAAATAAAATGGTGGTCTACAAAAATAATCAATACTAGTTTATATAAATAGAAACACTGTCTCTTGATTAAATCAAAAAGTGATGCTTTGACAATATTGAGTTGTGTGAAGAAGTTGCGATGTGGCATCAAAAAGAGAGAAATTCTCAAAAATAAGTTAATAGATAATGTTTAAATCAATATTTAGTGCCATAAACATATAATTTTGAAATACGGAGTTACCCATACCTTGAATAGTCAAAGCTATTTAAATTACTTTGTAAAAAAATCTGCAAGACTTACTGTACCACAGTTCTAAATGCTAAATGTTTTTTTAAAAAAATGAATCAATTCTGATTCATTTTCCCATTTATATGAGAACAAACACATTTTCTTTTTCCCCTTGAATCACTTCTCAATGATACAGCCAAACTTTCAGGGAAAATCATGTCCTGAAATTTTTCATCTGATCAATTTTTTGTTAATAATGATCTAACATATGGTCACAAACCATATGCACAGGTTGTGCCTTGCCAAATACTTCCTTCCGTCCCATAGGTCTCAGTTATCAGGAGCATAAAAATGAACTCCTATTACAGTCTAATAATTTCATTCTACTGACTCATCCCTACTGTCAGTAATCAAAGAAGACACATTTAGGAAGACAACAGTTACCCACTGAGAAGGACTAATAGATTGGTCTTCTCCCAAATGTTTGGCTAATGAATATAACTGTGATATGATGTTACTTAATTATAATAATTTAGACATGATCTGCAAGAAAGCTACTAATTTAAGTAAAGCATTAATTTAGTAATATATGAAAATGTACTTTGATATGAATAAGCTTCATATTTAATACACTTAACCAGAAAGCAAATTGTTCTAACATTATCATTTGACATGTTTCACCAATATTTTTTCCTAATTTGAAAGATCAGAATTTGAAGAAATGTAATTTAGAAATTATATTGCCTTGAGTATTTTTTTCAGTGCTGATGTAATTTAATTTTTAGTTTCTGTTATATGAGTGATGGTAAGAAGAGTTTACAGATTTCATACTCTTTTCCTATATTTTTTACTATTATTTAATTTTACAATGATGCAATCAGAAAAGTAAGGTGCTCCTTTATCTGCCCCTTATTATTTTTTTTTGCAGCCAAATTTTAAAGAAAAGTTTGTGTTTGTATCTTATCTTGATTTTATTTTAGTTTTATCTAAGCACATTTATGATGTATTTCTTTGATCCCACAGAGCATGGAAATCTCCTTTGGGAAGCTTTCCTTCACATGGGTAAAAATCTCTCTGTAAAAGTTAAGTCCACACAGCTATGCATTTGAAATGACATGGGTAGTTGTTGCTGGGAGACACAAGCAGAAAGGAAGGGCAAAAAAAATTGCCAATTAATTTATTCTTCATTGAAATTGCTTTCTGACAATGACATGGGTTTGCCTTGTTTTATGCATTGATTAGGGTTTTTCCCTGTGAAAGTGATAACCTATATTGACAATAGAAATAAATCGTTGATAGCAAACACATTTGAGAAATATTAGCAGAATGTTATTTATTAATGCCCACTGGTGATTTATAAAAATGTGAAAATGCATATTTAAAGAAATGAGCACCATATATGCAGAATGAGAGCCATTATGTGTTGTCTAGGTTCCATAGCTGTGGGTACTAACACTCTGTAGTCTTGATCTTAGGCTAGAAGAAAGAACTAGAATTCTAGAGCACACAGACAAGTTTAGAGAGGTATTAGAGAATTAGAAGAAATCATTCAAAAAACTATATCAGATTTATTTGAAGTCATGCAATTTTTTTTCAAGCTCAAGATCAACTGTAAAGCTTACGATCAACTCTTTCCCCTTGCTGTGATCTCCTTTCCCAGGGAGCTGTAGTAAGAATTAAGTTTAGTGACTACCAAGGGTAGAGTACTAAGACTGGTCAGATGAAGTGTGGACAATAGGGATTGCATTGTCTGAAGAAAATTCAAAATTCATAACACCTACTAAAAGCCAGTTGGCTTCTCCTTATCACCACGCACTGGCAATGCTAAACCATGCCGATGACAAAACATTCCTTCCAGCCAAGGCAGATCATGCCCATTGCCCTTCCCTTAGACAACCAAACAACAAATGATTGAAAACAGAAATCAGGCCTGATCTGTCTATGTTGACTTAAACATCAGGCCCCTTTTCAAATCAGAAAACATTGCCTCTAGATTCTCACTTATTAACAACAACAAATACATATATTGACTACTGTCAGTCATTGTCCTATTCTTACGTATTTTCATAAGGCAATGGGAGAGAAAACAAAAAGTAAACAAGTAAATACATAGTGCACAAAAGATGGTGTTAAACCAAAGAAAAACAAAGTAGGGTAAAGGGCATAAGAAATACCATAATAATCATGTGTATGATCGTGATTTAGGGAGGCTGAAATTGGGTGAAGAATGGTCAGGAAAGATCTGGGGATCACAGATATAAGGAAATTAGAGCACAGACTGAAGGAAATGAGGGATCACGTGGACATCTGATACCTGGGGAAAGAGTTTCCAGGCAGTGGGAGGTGCAAGAGCACTGATATTGACATGTGGGCATTCAGGGTGTGTTGGAGGAAGAGTTGGGAGAACCACGTGCTGGAGCAGGGCAGGTGAGAGTGAAGAGAAAGGGAGACGAGGCTGCAGAACTGGGGCAGGCAGTCAACGAGGGCCTCGTACGCACTGCTGGGACTCGGGTTTATTCTGGGTGAGATCAGAAGCTGTCGAAGGGTTTTGAGGAGAGAGTGACATAATGTGGCTTATGTTTTATAAGAATCAGTTTTATAGGTTTTATTAATATAAGGATTCTGGCTAGTGTATTAAGCATAGATTTTAAGAGGCAAGGATAAAAGGAGACCTTAGGAAACCATTGTTTTGGGCTGTGCTGGCCCATTTCAGAGCCTCTAGCCACATGCTTCTCTTGGGCACATGAAATGTTGCAAGTCTGAGTTGAGATGAGCTCTACATGTAAAATGCACATTAGATTTCAAAGACAATATGAAAAAGAAAAGAAAGCAAAAGAATCATCAATAATTTTTAAAATTGAATACATGTCAAAATGATATTTTGAATCCTTTGAGTTAAAATATAATGTTAAAATTAATTTTGTTTCTTCTTCTTTTTTATGTTATACGTATGGCTTACCTTACAGTTCCATTGGATGACTCTGGTCTATTGAGAAGTTATTAGACTCTGGATATGTTTAGTGTGTACAGGCAGCAGAATGGATTTGATATGAAGTTTGAAAGTCAAAGACGACTGCAAAGTTTTTTTGTTTGAGCAACCTGGAGGTTAGAGTTGACATTTTAAGATCAAGATGGGAAGATTAAAGGACCAGGTTTGGGAAGAAATATCAGAAGTTAAGTTTTGGACACATGAAGTCCAAAACCTCATGAATGGAAAATCCAAAAAGACAGGACCGTATTTAATCTCACCTTTAGTTTTTTAGAATTTGCCAATTAGAGGAGGGCAGCTTGAACATCCTTCATCGTCACCGGTGTAGGTACAAATGAGACCACATCGATGCAGAATAATTCTCAGTCTCCACTTTTATGACAAAGAAACGTCACATCTCCCCAAAGACTCCCCTCTATTTCCAGCTGCTCCAGCTTTGTTGTAAAGGTGACATGTTACTCTGTGAAGTGCAAATGCCATCATGCAGTTCTGAGCCAAAGACGGCTGTCGCTGCCTAGGGGGGTCATGGTCTGTGGAATAGTGACACAATAGGGCGGCATTATATGTGTCAGAGTCTCACAAATGTTCTTACGAAAACTCTTCTGTAAGACGCAGCCCCAATTTTTCCCTTACTGGATAGAGCTCAAAGTTGGTGTATGAAGACAGGCAGGGCAACAGCGTTCTGTGTTCTTTTATGTGCTGGTCGGTCAGATGCAGCCACAGGAGGAGACACAGGACAGGCACAGGGAAATAAGGTTTGTTAGACACAGGTCCTAGGACAGAAGGCACAACAAGCCACACTGGGCCACATGGGGAAGCCTCGGGGTGCTCAGGAGGCAGAAAGCAGGAGCAAGGGGAAAGCTGAGGCCAGAGTTATTATTGGGGTTTCTGCCAGAAAGGCTGGGCAGGGCAGGAGTGGTCCCTCGTTGCCTTGTTGGTACTTGACTCTGGGAGGATTCAAGGCAAAGGAATATTGCCCTCTGGAGCCCAAGGGCCAGAGAGAAGCATGGCTCTGAATCGGCTGGTTTGCCTATGAAACACGCGCTCCCAGTTGAGTCCTTTGTTATCTCTAAGAATTTCCTAGCCCTCAGAGGGGCAGTTTCTCCTGTAGAAATAAAATAAAAATCTCAGGGAGACTCCCCACCCCCAAACTCCTTATGCAAAAGGGAAGGTAAAGGCCTCAGTCACCTGCGAAGGACTGGTCCCATATCATTCATAAGGAAATTCCTTGCTGACCTCCCATAAACAAGGACCTGCAAATTGTGAGCCTGCAGGCATCATCTAGCTCCTAAAACTAAAGTCTGTTTGACTCCACACTAATAATGAATCACAAGTATATCTTCACAGGCACAGAATACAGACCAGACAGGATGAGACACTGTTCCACCCACCCAGGGACGTCTACATAATTGATGCTTCCTTCACTCCTTTTTTCTCTTCTAATGTTCACCTTATCTTATGTAAAATGTAAATTTTCCTGGGTCTCACAAGACTATAAACATTTTGTCTCACTACCCACCCCCCTCTAGCTTGTTTTTTTTTTTTTTTTTTTCTGTATGCCTTATAATGTTGAAACTCCCAAATTCCCCTTTGGAAGAACAGCCACAGTTTTGTCTGTGGTTTGTGTTTTTCCAGAGAGCATCCTCAACTTTGGCTTAATAAACCTCCATGGATTGATATTTTTGCCCCAGTCACTTATTTTGGGTTGACATTTTCCAGCCAAAAAGGGTTTTTTAAGATGTGAAAACATCATAATATACAGGAAATAAAATTATTTAAAATAAAACAGACACATTACCACTTGCTATTTACTTTATTCATGCTCTCAAGTGTTCCTGAACAGAATTATACCTATCCTTCCCATTCTACCCCACTCTTGCCAGGTTTCAGTCTGAAGTGTCAGTTGTTGGCGTGCTCATGGCCAAAGAATGATCATATGCACCAAAGTTAGGCAAGCATGAATATGAGGTTTATGGAGGAGAGAAACATAGGATTATAGGGCAAGCGAAAGATACAGGTTTACAGAGCATGACACATATGCCACAGATGACAACCGGACCCGTTGTTGCAGCAAAGGAAAAGCCAAAGGAAGGGTGCAAAAGAGGGATTGGCTATAGTCTGCATCTTGTTTTATAGTGCCCGGATAGGGACCTCCCTGTGGTTCAAACGTCACCATAGATTGGATTGGACAGTTGGGAGCTGCATGAGCTGAGTCTTACTGTGGATTCCAGGTCACTTTCTGGACTTTGTGGTACCCATGTGGCTTGGCTGGTGGGCCAGAGAGTCCTCTGCATTCTTTTGCAGCTGGTGTACTAAGTTCTGACTGGCAGATTTGTAGGGTATTCCCTCCTCCCCCAGGTATGGAGAATTAGCGTTAGGAGGACCAAGATAGGGGCAACAGTGCCCACTTTCGTCCCTAGGAGACCTGGAATCCCTCACTATCTACCTAACACTCTCATGTATATCAACAGAAGAAAGTACACCCAGAAAGCGGTACACACTCAAGGAAGTGCACACACAAGAAAATACACACACACGGAAATATACAGACACAGAAGTACACACAAAGGAAGTGCACGTTGCATGAATGACAGGCATTTCACAAACAGCTGGATTTTTAATGCTAACAGAAAGGTCAACTAAAACACTGTATTATATTTGTTTGAAGAATTTTTTTTACTATTTCCTCATTCTCAGCTGCAGGTGGTTTTGTCTTCAACAAAGGTCTTCCCTGCTCTATGGTTTTGTGCTCCAATTGCACAGAAGATGAACCATACATCAATAAAACTGTCTGTAGAATAAACAAACTATAAACTACAGTGAGCTATGGTCAGTGATCTTTGCAGAGTAAACAGGAGGCTGAGAATTTCTCAAACAACAAACCCAAGAAATGCATATATGTAGCCTCCTTCCAAAAGATAAATAGATAACTCTCTATTTGGACTTTTAATATATTATCCTAATTTCCATCTTTGTTAAGAATAGCAAAAAATGTTTGTGACATTAAGAATGGTTTATATCACAACAATTCATTAATAAAAATATATGAGCTATGTTTCCATTCATATGCTTAGACTTTAAATATATAATAGCAAAATGTGTTGTAATTGAAGCTCTGATTTAGCTTTCTTGTCGACTCTGATTTAACAGCAAGGAGGCCTAGCAAACTTTGGGTTAGCATGGAAATGAACTTACCTCGCAGCTATTTTGCAGTGAAAAAAATTAAATGCAAACGCTGGGATGAATATTTAGTTCATCAGGAGCAATATTCTTTGAAATACTAATCCTTTAGTTTTCATGATTTCTTGGCATATTGAAAATGTAGATTAAAGCAAATTGGCAAAACATTCTGATTTTTTTCAGTTTTCTTAATTCATATTAATCTTATTTTAAAAACCCTTGATTTCTGGGGTCACTATTTACACATTACAAATATTTGAGCAGGTGTTAGGTTATAGTTAATGTTTATTCTTCTTAAATTTAATAGACTTCATTTTTTAAAAAGAGTTTTAGGTTCATAGCAACACTGAGAGGAAAGGACAGAGATTTCCCATGTGCACCCTGCCCCCATGCATGGACTCACCCATTATCAATGTCCCCCACCAGAGTGGTACATTTGTCACAATTGATGAACCTACACTGACACATCATTTTCAGTCAAAGACCATAGTTTGCATTACAGTTCATTCTTGGTGTTGTATAGAATGTATAATACCAACACATTGGAAAAAATATGTAAAGACATATTTTCACCATTGTAATATCAGACAGAGTACAGGCATATCTTGTTTTATTGCTCTCAACTTCATTGCATTTCTCAGACATTATGTTTTTTTACAAATCGGAGGTTTGTGGCAACCTTGACTTGAGCAAGTCTATTGGTGCCATTTTTCCAACAGCACATACTCTATATCTCTGTGTCACATTTTGGTAATTCTCCCAACATCTCAGATTTTTTCATTATTATTATATCTATTATGGTGATCAATAATTGATGACCTTTGATGTTACTAATTGTTTTGGAGCCCTACAAATTGCATCCATGTAAAATGATGAACTTAACTGATAAATGTTGGGTGTGTTCTGACTATTCAACCAACCAGCTGTTTCCCATCTTTCTCCTTCCCCTTGGGCCTCCCAATTCACTTGCAATCAACAACATTAAAATTGGGCCAAGTAATAACTCTGTAAAGGCTTCTTAGGTGTTTAAGTGAAAGGATGAGTCACATATGTCTCCCTTTAAATCAAGAGCTGGAAATAATAAGCTTAGTGAGGAAGGCATATCAAAAGCCAAGATAGGCCAAAAGCTAGGCCTCTTGTGCCAGTTAGCCAAGTGGTAAATGCAAAGGAAAAGTTCTGGAAGGAAATTAAAAGTGCTATTTCAGTGAACACAAGAATGATGAGAAAGAAAGACACTCTTATTGCTAATATGGAGAAAGTTTTAGTGGTCTGGATAGAAGATAAAACAAACCACAACATTCCTTTAAGCCAAATCCTAATCCAGACCAAGGCCCTCTTTTCAATTCTATGAAGGCTGAGAGAGGCAAGGAAGCTGCAGAAGAAAACCTGGAAGCTAGCAGAGAGTGTTTATAAAGTTTTAAAAAATAAGCTATCTCCATAACATAAAAGTTCAAGATGAAGTGGCAAGTATTGATGTAGAGCCTGCAGTAAGTTATTCAGAAGATCTAGCTAAGATTATTGATGAATGTGGCTGCACCAAACAACAGACTTTTTAATGTAAACAGAATCGTCTTCTATTGGAAGAAAATGCCACCTGGGATGTTAGGCGGTAGAGAAAAAATGTCAATGCCTGGTTCCAAACTTTAAAAAACAGGTTGACTATCTTGTTAGGGACTAAGAGAAGCTGGTGACTTTAAGTTGAAGCCAATGCTCATTTACCAGTCTCTAAATCCAAACGCCCTTAGGAGTTACACTATTAATAAATCTACTCTACCCGTGCTCTATAAATGGAACAAAGCCTAGATAGCAGAGCATCTGTTTACAGCATGGTTTATTGAATATTTTAAGCCTGTTTATTGAGACCCATTGCTCAGAAAAAAAAAAATTCTTTTCAAAATATTACTGCTCTTTGACAGTGCACCTAGTCGCCCAAGAGTTCTGATGGAGATATACAAGGAGATTAATGTTGTTTTCATGCCTGCTAACAGAGCATTCATTCTGCAGTCCATGGATCAAGGAGTAATTCTGACTTTTAAATCTTACTATGCAATAAATGTGTGCTGTTTAAGCCTATAGCTGCCACAGTGATTCTTCTGATGGATCTGAATAAATTGAAAACCTTCTGGGAAGAATTCACTATTCTGTATGCCATTAAGAGCATTCATGCTTCATGGGAGGATATCAAAATATCAACGTTAAAGGAGTTTGGAAGAAGTTGATTCTAACCCTCATGGATGATGTTGGGGGGTTTGAGGCTTCGGGGGAGTAAGTAACTGCAGATGTGGTGGAAATAGTAAGAGAACTAGAATTAGAAGTGAAGCCTGAAAATGTGACTGAAATGCTGCACTTTAATAAACTTTAGCAGATGAGGAGTTGCTTCTTGTGGATGAACAAAGAAAGTGGTTTCTTGAGATGGATTCTGCTTCTGGTGAAGATGCTGTGAACGTTGTTGAAATGACAACAAAAGATTTAGAATATTCTATAATCTTCATTGCTAACACAGCATCAGAGTTTGAGAGGATTGATTCCAATTTTGAAAGAAGTTCTACTGTGGGTAAAATGCTATCCAGCAGCACAGCATGTTACATAGAAATCTTTTGTGAAAGAAAAAATCAATTATTGTGGCAAACTTCATTGTTGTCTTATTATAAGAAATGACCACAACCACCCCAACCTTCAGCACCACCCTGATCAGTCAGCATCCATCAACATTGCAGGAAGACACTTTATCAGCAAAAAGATTATGACTCAGTGAAAGTCCACATCATCATTAGCACTTTTTAGCAATAAAGTATCTTTAATTAAGGAATGTACAATGTTTTTTTAGATATAATGCTATTGCACTTAAGAGAGAATAGTATAGTGTAAACATAACTTTTATATGCACTGAGAAAACCCCAAATTTTTGTGACTCATTTTATTGTGACATCTGCTATATTGTGGTGGTCTGGAACTGAATCTGCGATACATTTGAGGTATGCCTGTAGTTTCATTGTCCTAAAAATCCTCTGTGCTCTACCTATTCATCCTTCCATCCCCACTAACCACTTTGCAACCACTTATCCTTTTACTTTTTCCATAATCTTGACTTTTCCAAAATGTCATATAGTTTGAATCATACTTTTGTAGCCTTTTTGAGATTGGCTTCTTTCACTTAGTAGTATGTATTTAAGTTCCACCATTTTTTCTGCCTGATTAGGTTTATTTATTTATTTATTTATTGTTTTAGTGCTGAAAAAGTACTGATTGTATCACAGTTTACCAATTCACCCACTGAAGGACTTCTTAGTTGCTACCAAGTTTTGGCAGTTACAAACAAAACTGCTACAAACACGTGTCTTCAGGTTTTTGTTTAGACATAAGTTTTCAACTCATTTGGGTAAATGCCAAAGAGCAAAATTGCTGGATTGTATGGTAAGAGTGTGTGGAGTAATTTTGTAAGAAACTGTCAAACTGTCTTCCAAAGTGGCTGTATCATTTTCATTCCCTCCAGCAATAAATGAGAGTGCCTGTTGCTCCACATCTTCATGAGAACTTGGTATTGTCGGTGCTCTGATTTTACCTCTTCTAATAAGTGTGCAGTAGGATCTCAGTGTTTTTTATTAAATTTGTAATTCCTTGATGACATAGGAAGTGGAACATCTTTTTGCATGCTTATTTGCCATCCGTATATCTTCTTTGTTGAGGTGTTTTTGTGTTTATACATTTTATTTCTCTCAAATTATAAATCCAAATTGAAATCAATTTCTCTCTAAATCATTAATTCACAATAAAAAATATGCTAGAATCATAGCCTGTCTTTAACTATTTTTACATAAAGTTTATATATATTAAAAACTCAACAATATGATAGTTAAAAATATTTCAATATGCTTAGTAAAGCACAATTCCTAAATCTTCAATAGGGAGCAATCTGTTAATGTAGTTTCATGCTACGTGTATGCAAAAAGGTGTTAATATTTCATTTTTTCATTTCAATTTATCATTCAGCAATTTCGTTAATACATACTGCTCTTTGTCTCAAGCTAGATATTGTGACTACAATATACCACCTGTGTAAATATATGGCATTAAGATTTAGCATTTTTCTCTTTTTAAAAAATATGTTTGTTTAAATAATAGCTTTAGAATAAGAATTTGCAAAAATATAGATGTTTTTGATTTGGACAACCATGCCTGTAAACCATCTCAATTATTCTCAAGCCCATTATAGATAGTTTTAAAGAACATTGTCTGTGATAACAGATCTCTAACATAACTTCTAAATTATACACACACACACACACACACACACATTTTACTAATATGAAATAACTATCTTGGAAATCTCAAATAGACTAATAAGAAATCTCTGTTTTATGGTTTGATAATCCAAATAAATTGTCTTTTATATTTCTTCGATTCCATATTAGGTCACAGCACTAAAAGCCAATGTATTAAGAGCTTTTTAGTTATGCAATCAGAATGTAAAACTTCACATCCTTCAATGATTTTTTGATTTTAATTTTAACCAAACTAATATAGAAAAAGGCAAAATATTCTATAGAGAATTTTTTTAAACAAATGCAATATTCCACAACTCAACTGAAAGGGCAAGGAATAAGCTAAGCACTTTCAATGCAATCAAAATGAGTGCTCCGTGGTAGGAGACGTCCACAGAACCACATTATTTTTCATCACATGAAATTCTGTAATTGCCATCTTTGATACCTGGGTCTCAAAGTCCTATTATTGTAGAAGTAGGAAATTAAGTACAAGAAGTTTCTTCTAGAAGAAGCTATTTTCCCTAGTAGTATGCAAAAAAACCCCAAAATGTTTAACAATGAGAAAAAGGGATTTATAAAACAGAGGCATTTAATAAAGATATTTCAATAAGCATTGAAACTGCCAAAACCAATGTGTAATTAATATTTTAAACTATCACTCAACAAGTTAAAGATATTTAACCTTTTGCAATGACTAATCTGCACAAACAGTCATGGTCTTGGGTTCAGATTGACTACAAAATTGATGAGACAATGTAGGCTCTATGCATCACTAGCTTACTTAGCTGTAAGAAAGGATACAAAACTGGCAGCACAACATGAGTGAAAATATGATAGCAGAGGTTCCACACATGGCTTATAAATATCGTGGTAATTCCATATTAGGACAAGCATGATCATGGGATGTGAGGCAACAAAGGTGTGGGACATTTCAGTTCAAGGAGCCAGTTGGCTCTAGGTGCATGATAAGCTCCCACTCTCTGGTGAAGCTGCATTCTCAACAGTACTAGTTAATGGTTATTTCATAAATAATTACAATAATTAGGAACAGGTGGTCTTGTTTAGATTCTCATTTATCTTGCCTCTGGTGCTGTCCTTTAAGTTCCTTGGGTTAATATCGCAGGGAGGATTTGACCAAGACCCGAATCCTGAGACATCCGAGAAGGGAAGAGAAGGCGATACTTCTCCTTTATGTTCTATGTATTCTATTTAGAATATTCGCTTAGAAAATTTTGATTGTTTTTTTACAGCTTTATTGAAGTATAAATGATATACAAAGAACTGCATATATTTAATACATATGATTGGATAAATTGGGACATACGTGAACATGCATGAAGCTGTCACCGCAATCAAGGTAATAGACGTAGCTGAAAGCTCCCGGTTTCCTTGAGTCCCTTTGTTTATATTTGCATGTGTGTGTGTGGCAATAACTCCTATGAGTGGGATCATGCAATATTCATCTTTCTACAACTGGCTATTGCTCTTAGCATAATGTCCTCCAGGTTTATCCATGCTGCCACAAGAGAGCTATAGGCAGAAGCCAGGGAAACCACCTCATCAATGAACCCTCTTCCTCTCTACCCTTTTGAACCTCCTTTTTCATAAATTTACCAGCAAATTTGTTTATACTCTGTCCTTTGTGCGACTGAGAGTCAAACTCCTTAGCTAACCCTGAGAAACCCCCCAAACTGGATATAAAACCTTAGCTAAAAGATCATTTGTGGCATCCTAATAATTTGTACATGAAAATTTGGGGGGAAACTCTTTGTGAATTTGATTTTAAAACTATTATTTTTCTTTTTGAAAGGAAGGTTGACACATAAGTAAATATATATATTCAAATGGATAAAATAGTGTTATGTGTATGTATATATGTACATATGCACATTTATGTGTGTGTGTATAAACATGTGTGTGTGTATATATATACAGGCACACAAAATACTGCCTTTTTCAATTATTTATTTTGGAAAACAAGGTGTTGTAATTTCATATACTTTCAAAGACAATAGATTCAATTTAGATGCGTGGTATTAGTATCATTTATTTAAGGAAATTACATAAATTTTCAGTAACATACTTTGATGTTCCATTAATATTTTACTTTTCTTCCTAATTTATCTAAAGTTACATCCAAATTAGCACTCTACACAAGGTGAATCACTACAACTTCATATCATAAATGGAATATTTGGCCCCAAACTAAAATACAAAACTTTGAGATCTAATAAAACAATAAATAAAGCAAGCCAACAAATGTATATGTCGCAAAAAAGTCACTGAACTTACTTTACGAATTTGAGCATTAATTTTGAATGTGCTCTTAAAGTTATAATAAATGAAGTACATTATATATATATGCCAAATAAATAATGTACTTGCTTAAATATCACACTGAAAAATTTAATTTTACTTTTTAAGTTCTTTCTGTGTTTTGTGCGGTATTATTTCACCCTAATCAATTTAAATTATAAAACTTCAAATTTTTTAGTGAGATATCCTAACTCGTTTAGGCCATGAAACTATTCATTAAATACGTTTTGAGGATTTCATTTTATCTGTACTTTGTTTCACAAAATTTTGAAGCAATTAATAAAAATTAATAGCAATCCAAAATATTAACATTGGAAGTTGTAAGTATAAATATGAAGAAAGAATTGAGACTATTAAAAATCTAAAACAAAGTTAGAAAGGCCAGACCACAGGGAGTAAAACAGAATTGCTGTGGTTGAACTGCAAATTTGGCCCTGAAAATTATTATGTCAAAGAGACTCAGAAGCTGTAGTCAATCATCGGAGACTTTTGATCAGAGATGGTGGCTGGTGCTATTTTCTTAGCAATACAAATGCTTTTCTTAGGCATGAGTTCTAAAGGATATTTTTCACCCTAGACCTCATACTAGGAGCATTGTGCAAAAAGAAGGCAATGTCCTTAATCATTCTCTCAGTAAGTGGTTGTGGAAAGCATAAGGCTCTGTTTCATCTTTCCAAAGAAGACAAGAACTTCGTGTGACAAAGTAACTCATTAAAGAAATTTCTGTGAGGGATTCAAGTAATTTGCTAGTGCCTTCCTTATGACCTCGCTTGATCCAGAATACCTATGATACTAGAGAGAATGCATACTTTTCGAAAGAATTCTTCATAAACACTGCTCTTCTCAACCCAGCCTGAATTGACTTCATCTTCTTGTGAGGGTCCATAAAGTACTTGACTCGTGTGAGTTGTTTAGTGTTTTCTTCAGCAACAACAGAAAGCTACTTAACTACTCAAAATCTGAAAAAGGAATACACTTAGATTTACGTTTTTATATTATGCAAAGGCTCTTTTCTTTAAAATAAAATACATATGGTAGTTGTGTATGGAAAATATGTAAAACTTGAAGTGAAGTCTCTTGTAGAGGTATCTTTTCTCAAACATATTTGTGCAGAGCTGCTCCCAATCTATGCTTCTTAGGAAAAGGATGTGATGGACAACCACATTTGGGAAACACTGCATATTCTAGATACTCCTTTACTTAAAAATTTGCTTAAGCCACTAAGTTTGTGGTAATGTTGCTGCAGCAACAGGAAAGTAGACAATACAAAAACATGTGAGAGTTACAGAGCATGGGAGGAGTTATTTGTTGTTCATTCTTTCAACACGTATTTATCATGTGGCCTTTCCAAGCACTGTGTTAGGTTCCAGAGATGCAACAGTGAATGAGGTCAGCCTGGCCCTGGCTTGCACAAGGCTCAGTCAGCAGCAAGAACCACGGAGTGAACAAGCAGTTACTCTATTAGCGTGGACAGTGCTAAAGAAACACATAAAAGGAACACCTAATTGGGAGATAAGAGTTGAAAGAAAGATGCCTAGCAGTGGAATTGCTGGATCAGATGATGGTTCTACTTGTAGCTCTTTAAGGCATCTCCATATTATTTTCCAGAGAGGTTGTACTCGTTTACAGTCCTACCAGCAATGTATGAGTGTCCTATCTCTCTGCATCCCAGCCAACATTTGTTGTTTTGGGACTTTTAGTTAAAAGCCATTCTCACTGGAGTTAAGTGATATCTCATTGTGGTTTTGATTTCCATTTCCCTGATTATTAGAAATGTTGAGTATTTTTTCATGTTTCTTAGCCATTAGTCTATCTTCTTTTGAAAGTTTCTGTTCATGTCCTTTTCCCACTTTTTAATGGGATTGATTTTTTCTTGCTGATTTTCCTGAGTTCTACATAGATTCTAGTTATCAGCCCTTTATACACTGTATAGCATGCAAATATTTTCTCCCATTCTGTAGGCTGTCTATTCACTCTAGTGATAGTTTCTTTGGATGTGCAGAAGCCTTTTAATTTGATCAGGTGCCGTTTATTTATTTTTGTTGTTGCTGTGATTACTTTTGGGGTCTCCTTCATAAATTCTTTGCCTAGGACAATGTCTATAAGAGTTTTTCCAGTGTTTTCTTCTAGAATTCTTATGGTTTCATGCCTTAGGTTTAAGTCTATTATCCATTGTGAGTTGATCTTTGTGAGAGTAAAGAATTGCTGAAGGGACTTCTTGTGTTTACCAGGCAAAGGGAGCTGAGGCATGGAATGGACAGTGAGAGAGTTTCAGCCGGATGTCACAGCATGCAGGAATGCTAGCTAAAGAGAGTACAATGGGTCCTGAAACAATGTCCTTTCCTTCTGTGTCATTTGGTTATAAGGCTGATGAGAAAAACAATTCTCTGTCTGGGCCACTGTCTGTGTGGAGTCTGCATGGGTTTCCCTGGGTGCTCCCGTTTCCTACCACATAGCAAAGCTGTGGCTGTCCGGTGTCCCCACGGCATGGGTGTGAGCACCTGCCATGGGACAGCTCCGGGCCAGGGCAAGGGCACAGACAGGATCCCACCACCCTGACCCTGGACTGCAATTAGCAGGTTAGAAAATGAATGAATGAATGAATGAATACAAATTACTGTTGGATAATAATGTGTAAAGTCCCAAATCGTCATACAGATGCGCAATAAATGATGAGGTTCCGGAATGCTCAGCCCATCCCTCATATTGTTACTGCTGGTTTTTAAACTGTGTTGGAGGAGGTGTTCCTGACAATTTGCACTCCACAAACATTTATTGCTTAATTGATCCCACCACCCCTACAACCACCCTTACTCACTGAATAACCCAAAATTGGGTGAATAATGATCTTACTTGTTTCTATAAATCTTTCTTAAATGTATGTAGAGCTCACATTTATTGTAGTTTTTAATATTAGAGGTGTTTTGGTCTTTACTTGGAAGTTCGATGATGTTTTTGTGACCAAAAACACGACAAAGTAACTTAATTCTTGTTTATATGGATTAACCTAGGGGAAAATTGGTTTCATTATACTTAAAGCTGCAGTTTCAAGAACCTGGAAAAGTGAAGAATTCTTTATTTGAATATGGAGATAATGGGAATGTTAGGGGCAAGAAATATGATTAGATTCACAATAATTATTCATGGATCAGATTATCAGATTGTAATATTTTTTCATATTATGGAATTTGGGGGTCTGTTTTAGCACAAATGCAGAGTTGCAAAGTTTCTTTTTGTTTGTTTATTTGGGTTTTTTTTAAGCTAGCAAGAAGGGAGTGTGCATGAGTGTGTTGTGTGTTTCTGTGTGAGTATGTGATGTTTTAGTAAACTCACTCACTAAAGTCTCCCAAAGAAAATATCAGGAGCATAGGCAATGGGAATTGGATACCATGGAGTTGAAAATGAAGAGTGTTGATGGATTATCATAAGCTCACTTAAGAGGTACCTCAAAAAGAAAGTGAAAATGGGAACAGCCTTATTTTGATTAGGTTGAAGAAGACACACAGTGGGAAAAATTTTTGGAGGACAGGAGTTTGTGGGTCTTAAGAGAGATTTCTGAATGCATGATCTCACGATAGAACAATTTCAGGTGAAGTAAATATTAACACAAGCAAATATGATAATGAAATTGGAACATGAATAAAAACCACTAATTATCAGCTTGAGACCCTCTGCAAGAGCTAAACTGAGAATGAAAGACTAAATAAATCTCTCCACCATGCACTCCCTACCTCAAGAACAAGAACAGGGATTGCCAAGAGTGATCTCTGCACCACACATCTGAGCTTCTCTTCTGGGACTAGGATAGGGACCCTTTGAGCTCACCTGAGTGTGAGATCAAATTTGAGGATAATAAACTAGATTGAAAGGTAAAAACAAAACAACAACAAAGAAACAGGCTAGCCAACTTGATATTCAGATACCTGGTTCAGCGATTCAAAT
Organism: Indri indri; assembly: GCA_004363605.1. Taxonomy (NCBI): domain Eukaryota; kingdom Metazoa; phylum Chordata; class Mammalia; order Primates; family Indriidae; genus Indri; species Indri indri. The sequence continues at coordinate 480,631 of RJWJ010000065.1, forward strand.
TCCTGAGTACGGGCTGTTTAATGATATCAAAATGACCCTATTTTACAAACCACAACAGGAAATAAAAGCAGCAATTATATTCTGAGGCACTGACACACCAATTGAATAAATACAAGAAAAAATAAAATAATTTTACTATTCTGGTGAAAGGAAAAAATCTTTATTAGGGAAAAGAAAAGTAGAAATCACAGACACCACATAGGACAACCATGGAATTGAAATTGTTCTCCCATAGGGCACATGAGTAGATTGTTCTCAAGGAGACAGAGAAAAGGCAAATACATCTCAAAGTCAGGACAGGTGGAATTTGGTTAAAATAAATGAGATAACGCATTGTAGAAATTTAGGTTAATTAAGAATAAAATAAAGTGAAAAACTTACCCTGAGTATAGAATTAATTAAAATGATACCCACTAAATGAAGAGTGATTGCAATATCCAAAGTCACACAGATTAAATAAAACAAAATTTGTAATAATAAACAATTTATGCTTTGATTATTATGTGATATATGATTTTATGTTAATGACAACACAACGAGTTGAGAAATTGAAGGGGCTCACAGTATGACTCACAAGCAGAAATTAAAAATAAAAATTTTTCTGGTAAATTTTTTAAAGTTAAAAAGACAACCTTCAAAAAAATGGTTACTCTAAGAGACTCCTAGAACTGACAAATGAATTCAGCAAAGTCTCAGGATACAAAATCAGTACACACAAATCTGTGGCATTTGTATATGCCAAGAACAGTCAAGCCGAAGATCAAATCAAAAACGTGATTCCTTTTACAATAACCTCAAAGAAAATTAAATATCTAGGAATATATTTAACGAAAGATGTGAGAGACTTATACAGGGAGAGTGACGAAACACTAAAAAAAGAAATTGTAGAAGATGTAAACAGATGGAAAAAGCTACCTTGCTCATGGATTGGCAGAATCAATATTGTTAAAATGTCCATACAGCCCAAAGTAATCTATAGAATTAATGAAATCCCTATCAAAATCCCATTATCATTATTTACCGATCTGGAAAAAATAATTCTAAGCTTTGCATGGAACCAGAAAAGACCTCATATAGCCAAAGCAATCTTAAGTAAAAAGAACAAACCGGGAGGTATCAGTCTACCAGACTTCAAGCTGTACTATAAGGCTATAGTAACTAAAACAGCATGGTACTGGCACGAGAAAAGAGACATTGACCTCTGGAACAGGACTGAGAATCCAGAGATGAAACCATCCGCATATGGTAATCTAATCTTTGACAAAGCTGACAAAAACATACACTGGGGAAAAGAATCTCTTTTCAATAAATGGTGATGGGAAAACTGGATAGCTACAAGCAGAAGAATGAAACTGGATCCCCACCTCTCACCTCTCACAAAAATCAATTCAAGATGGATAACAGACTTCAACCTAAGGCATGAAACCTTAAGAATTCTAAATGAAGATGTTGGGAAGACCCTTTCAGACATCAGCCTAGGCAAGGAATTCTTGAAGAAGAACCCCAAAGCACTCACCGCAGCAACAGAAATAAATAAATGGGATCTAATTAAATTAAAAAGCTTCTGTACTGCCAAGGAAACTATCATTAGAGCGAATAGACAGCCCACAGAATGGGAGACAATATTTGCTCTCTACACATCTGATAAAGGGCTGATAACCAGAATCTATCTAGAACTCGAAAAAATCAAACAACCCCATTAACAAATGGGCAAAGGAAATGAACAGAAACTTTTCAAAAGAAGACAGAATAATGGCCAGCAAACACATAAAAAAATGCTCAATATCTCTAATCATTAGAGAAATGCAAATCAAAACCACAATGAGATATCACGTAACCCCAGTGAGATTGGCCTCTATCAAAAAATCCCAAAACGACAAATGCTGGCTAGGATGCGGAGAGGCAGGAACACTCTTACACTGCTGGTGGGACTGCAAATTAGTGCAACCTCTATGGAAAAGAATTTGGAGATACCTAAAAGAGTTAAAAATAGAAATACCATTTTTTCCAGCAATAGCACTATTAGGCATCTACCCAAAAGAGCACAAAACATTCTATGATAAAGACATCTGCACCCAAATGTTTATGGCAGCACAATTCACTATTGCAAGGATGAGGAAACAACCCAAGTGCCTGTCAATCCATTAGTGGATTATTAAAATTTGGCATATGTATACAATGGAATATTACTCAATCATAATAAACAACATTGATCTAGAACCACTTATACTTTCCTGGGTTAAACTTAAGCCCATTATCCAAAGTGAGGCACCACAAGATCTGAAGAATGGGCTCCACTTGTACTCGCCATCAAATTGGTACTAACTGATCAACACTAGGGTGATCACATGGCAGTAATACTCTCCAGGGATTAGGGAGATGGGGGGTAAACCCACAACTAAAGGACACGGGGAGCATTGTAGGGAGGAAGGGCATGCCTTTAGCCCTCACTTGGGTGAGGCAAAGACATAAAGTGTAACCATAATGTTTGTACCCTCATAAAACCCTGAAATAAAAAATTAAAAAAAAAAATAATAACAAACCATGAGGTGGGAAGAACAGATGTGTCAACGCAGAGACACTGCAGTACTTTGTGGATCATTCTATGGCTCTGACACCCTTACACGTGGTCATACATGCTTGTGGAGTTGAGGAATAGAAGCTTAAGAGTCTTCATGTTAATATCATGTACATTTCTAGACATCTAAAGTGATCTAGGAAAAGAAGTCACTGTACTGAGGGATGATACTGTCCTCGTGATCCTGTAGTCACAAGTCTATGCAGGGCCTTGGGTGTGCCATGGTCATTTACACCTTCATGAGCTCATGGTGTAATAAGAAGACATTAAATAAATAAATATATAAGCATATCACAAATTGTGATAAGTGTTAAGAAAAAACAGCTTGCAATGTGAGAGAATAAAAGACATCACTATATCTAGGAATTAGCTCTCTAAAAAAAAATACGGTTACTTTTCTTTTTATTTTTTGCTTAAAAATTACAAAGTTAATGTATTTTCAGGGTGTAAAAAATTGAACATCAAAACCAGATGTTAGTTTTCCTCCTACCCCTAAATCTCAAGTTATCTCTCCAAAGGTAAGTACTTTTAGCAGCATTTTTGTATGTTTCCATAATTTGTCTATGTATTTGAAAACACACACATATATATAAATATGGAATGGAAGTACTATGATAAATAGAAGTTTTCTTCTTTTTTCTCCATTTCTTAAAACTCTTTAACCATTCTAATAAGTTATTATCATTCATTCCTTCAGAGAAGGATAATATATAATAAAGAAAAATGTCAACATTCTTTCCAATGACAAAAACATTCCATGTGAGGCAATTTTAAATCTCAGGCCACAAAATTAGATGTTCAAAAAATACATATTTCTTTATTTTTCTGCAGTTGAACATTATTTCTAATTTGAGCCCTTGCTATAACCCAAGGTAAAAAAATTCAGTTCAGTCTCCCCTATAGGACTAGATATGAGGCACACACATACGAGAAGGCCCATACAAGGTTTTGTGACACCATAGTGTAACAGACTATTATGAATGTTTTCCAAAGCATATCGAAAGCTGATACCTTATTTTATGAGGAAAATATAAAATGAATTGTAAATCAAAGGTGTTTTCCTCATTAGATACACATATGTATTGTCCAAACTAATTTTTACGGTGTGTTTGCTACTCTATTTCTGGTCCCAACAATAGATAAGACATTCTGTAAGTTTCGTAAACAGATCTGTCAATAAAAACTAAAAATAATGAATCAAAATCCATCCATTCAAGTTTATATCAGAAATGTAATCATGTTTAACACAAGGATTTTTATTCATAAATTGCAAGATATATTAGAAGTCGTCATAGAGTAAAGTTGTTTACAGCATGAACATCAATGTCAAATGCCTTATGGTTCAAGTTTCAGCTGAGCCATGTCTGTACATGTGTCTTACTCCTTCCTTAGAAATTTGATAAAATGGGAACAGAAGGATTGTTCCTCAATTGTATAGAATGGTGAACTTAAAACCATATCCAATAATTTCTAGGTACCTTCCCTTACAAACAGGGGTGCAAAAAGAATACAAACCTTCACAATTACTATGATGGGACTGACATTTTGAAAAAGCAAGACAAAACTAAAAGAAATGAGTTTTTAAAGAAAAAAATTGTCATTATTTCTAGCAATATAAATATATAACTATAAAACCTATGTAATCAGTTAGTACATACAGAATTACTGATTAAAAAAGCAGAATGCAAGATAAATATACACAACTGAGAAACTTGCCTCTCCACCAGCAATAACCACCTGGAAAATGTTATCAATCTCTGACCCCGTTTGCCATGGCACAGGTAACATTTGGTGCAATCTCAGAAAAACACTGTAGGACCTTTAGATAGTAAAGGTACTAACTCCATGGAAAAGGTAATCTCCATGGAGGGTTTGAAGGAAGATTTCAAAAATTAAAAAACTATTAGGTTATTAGGTATGAAATGTCCGATTTCCTTAAGTACTAAGTTTGACAGTTGATATCTCTGACATTTCACTTTGACACTTCTTGTCTAATGTTTATTGTGAAGATACATCCTCAGTCTTGCAAACGCAGGTTTTAGCTTGTGGTTATCTTTCAAATTTCTTTTTTAGAGCAATTGTTGTGAAACCATGGGTAAGTCAAAAATTCGTGTTATTTTCGAATATGAGTTCCATCATGGAGCCAATGCAGCACAGACAGCTCGAAATATCAATGAAGTTTTGGGGAAGGATGTGGCTAACGAATGCACAGTACGTGGATGGTTTGAAAAGTTCCATTCTGGTGATTTTAATCTTGAAAATGAGCCACGTGGGTGGTGACCTGAGACCAAGGTGGATAATGATGAGCTGAAAGCTGCAGTGAAAGTGAATCCATCTCAACCTACATGTGAATTAACATCAAAGTTTGATGTTACTATTTCAACAATATTGGACCATTTGAAACAAATTGGTAAGGTAAAGAAGCTGGATAGATGGGTTCTGCATGAATTAAATGAATGTCAGCAGGGAACTTTTCTTGAAGCTTGCCTTTCTTTGCTGTCACAACATAAAGGTGAACCGGTTCTACACCGTATTGTTACATGTGATGAAAAATGGATTCTTTCTCATGACCGTTACACTCACCTTAACACAATTTATAAGTGTAAATTCAAATTTTCAAAAGTTCCCAGAATTTTTTTTGGATATAGATACAATTATTACATGTACTTTATAAAATACTATATCCGAAACGATACAAAAAATAATTCAGAACAATTTTTGACAGCCTGGTATTGGGAAAATAATGTAAAAACATTAGATTCATCCATTAATACCTAGGTGACAGATCATTGTAACAAAATAGTCTGTAAAAAGAAATGTTATAAAGATTTAATACATGGAAAACACACTCACATAGAAGAATTAGAAATGATTAGAGGATTGAGAATTTGGGAGAAATTTGATTGTGCTGGGAGATTACTTCAGGCAATGAGATAATAAACAGCTGGGTCAAATAATTGAATGAATAAGAGAATATCAGGGGAAGAAAAAGCATCTAAAGTATTTCAATTGAGCATGAAAAATCCAGGGGGTAGATGACTTTTTAGCTAAGAAACAATAGAAAAATTAACATAAATTATAAGATTTAAGACATAAAAATTAAGAACACCTAAATTTAATTTTTCACATATATTGTATGGATAAATCACATTTTGTTCATTCATCATTGATGTACATTTAGGGTTTTTCTTCTTCTGGCTATGTGAATAAGTACTGTAATTAATGTTTGAGCATATGTTTTTGTTTGAACACCTGTTTTCAATTTTTCTGAGTATATACCTAGGAGTGAAATTTCTGGGTCATATGATATTCTACGTTGAACTTATTGAGAAAGCACCAAACTGTTTTCCACAGTGGCTTCATCACTTTATATTCCCGCTAGCATTGCATGAGGATTCCTATTTCTCCACATCCTCAACAGCATTTATTATTTTCCATTTTTATTTTTGATTATGGCCATCTTAATGACGTAAAGTGGCATCTCATTGTCCTTTTGAACTGCACTTCCCTAATGACAACCACTGAGAATCTTTCATGTGCTTGTTAATCATTCATATGGTTTCTTTGGAGAAATGTGTATTTTAAGTCCTTTGCTGATTTTGAAACTGGATTGTCTTTTGTTGTTAATGGTAAGAGTTCTTTATAAATTCTGGGTATCAGATATATGATTTGCAAATATTTCTCTCTCATTCTGTGGGTTGTCTTCACTTTATTGATAGTATCCTCTTTTTTGCACTAAAGTTTTCAATTTTTAAATCAAAGTTATCTATTTTTTCTTTTGTTTCTTGTATTTTCAGTGCCGTATCTATGAAAATATTACCTAAACCAAAATCATGAAGATTTATCCTGACTTTTTTTCTGTGTTTTGTTATATTTTATTCTTTTTATTGTTATTATAAATTGAATTGCTTTCCCAATTTTCTTTTTTGATAGTTCATTGCTAGTGTATAGAAATGCAATTATATTTTATGTGTTGATCTAGTATTCTCTCCAATTTTGCTGAATTTATTTAT